>CM016722.1:45878115-45913056 GCA_005771605.1 Scutellaria baicalensis
GAGGATCCGCTTTTTCAATAGGTTCGACCAGCACACTTAGATGATAATGAAAGAAACCCTGATCCAAAAGTAGCTGCTATGGCTCGTGATTATGGCATTGATGTTGATAAAGTGTTACAACAAGAAATTGGTCATACATCTTCTACTTCAAAATCAAATAGCTCCACTGATGGAGGAAATAGTGATGGTGGAAATGATGACAATGATGATGGTGGGAATGGTGGATATAATCAAGATGATTATGTTTCAAACCAAGTGTTATTGAGTCCATTCACTGGTGAGGCCGAGTTTAGTCATGCAACACAATATATGGATCATGGAAGTAGAGAAGGAGGTCCAGGGATAGGGGCTATTGGAAAAGAATACACTAGAAGACGTGCTTGGAATCAAGAAGAAAGTTCATCTATTGATATTGAACGAATTTCAGTCAGTTTTGATTCCATGAATATGGGTAGCAATGAACATAGTGATATGTCTCAAGATTCATATGTTGCTGACACCTTTGAAAGTTCACAATTTGGTTGGAGTACTCGAGATGTTTTTCATCACCCACCTCCTCAAATGTCGTATGGAAATCAAAATGAGTATCAACAATATGATTGGATTAGTGTACACTATCCAATTCATGGTGAAGCAGTTGGATGAGATAGAGCAACTTATGAATGACATGTGCATAACTATATTAATAAGTACTCTAATGTGATGAGTTGGTATCAGTACTGCTTGGATCAAGATGACATTCCATCTACTATGTTTGAACCTCATAGGTCATCCTTTTGGTACTAGTGTATTGTATGATATAATTTTAGTAATTTTGTCTTGTATTATGTAATACATTATTAGTTTTCATTCGAAAAAGGGTATTTATAATGCTTATTATCTATATGTTAGTTTTAAATATGTTATTTTAATGTGATTTTGAGTGGAATATATGTGTAATGAAGTGTAAAAATAATCCCTAAAATTTCATATTAAATTTCCAAAATTTTAATAAGATTTCTGTTGTTTTTTCAATTTTTTTACGATATCGATATACGATATCGATATCGACATCGATATATCCGTAAAATCAAAGTTGCGATACGACATGCGATATCGATATTTTCATCAATGGTTAGACCTACCTACACATGGTTGGTCTAACTATACACAAAGGTTGGTTTAACTACACAAAAGTTGGTCTATTGGAACGAATTTTGGGTGAGCTTCAGCACAAGTATTCAGCGCGTGGGAGCGTGTGCAGGCACGTGGGAGGCGCGTGGAAGCGCATTTTGGGCACGTGAACAGGTCAAGCCGGTTGCACGGATCTGGATAACCCTCAAAAGTCATGTTAAATGTCACTTATATCCCTATTGTTTGGATCATTTACCAAATGTGCCAAGGTAAATGGTCAAAGGTTCCTCCCAAAACTGAAATCATGTACTCAAAGTTTTATTTCCTCTTTCAAGTTATATCCTTCAACAGGCTTCATCCTTAGAAGAAGCATCTAGAAAATCCACCCTAGCTCTTGTTGGATGAATGATTCAACTTGTCGTTTCTCCATCTTTTTCAATTTCTCATTATCTGATCTGTCGAGAGGCTTTATTTTTGTTTGATTTTCATTCCTAGATCTGTACGATTGTACTTTGTACAAATTTGGATTCATGGATCTGTGAATGGGTATTTTGGATATCACAATATTTCAGATTTTATGTGACATTGATCGATTTTTGTATTTAGTTTTGATTTGTTCTTGACCTACAATTTCAATTTTAGGTAGAGAAAATTGAACAAATATGGGGGAACAAATAATTTATTCAATTATGAAAAGTCGTTTAATAGTTATTATAATTAAGTTTAGATACATATAATATATGTATTTTACAAAGTACTTAACCCGTTGCCATAGTAATATATTCCCATACTTGAATAGCTCTTTTCCTGATGTCACACTCATTCAATTTGTTGCAACAACTTTGCTTTTGGAGATCCCAAACCAATATGTCAAAAAAACAATATGAGTTATAGTTTTGAATAACGTTAAAGGGACAATCATTGAAGATTGTATGGTTTATTGCAGCTTCTCCAAGTTGCTGACAAAATAAGGCATTAGCAACCTGAGCCCTACATTCTGTTCTCATTTTCTGAGGACACTTTTCTTGGCTGTAGTCTTTCTTCTCTAAAAGACTTGAAGCTGACATGCAACTTTCTGGCATCAACTTCTTAACTGCTTCTGATCCATCCATCATTGCTCCACAAATTATGAAAAATATTATCATCATTCTTACCTTTTACTAATGTATAATATTATTTTGCATAGGCTTGAATTCTTCTCTTTTTATAAGAGTTCAATAAAATTGTAAAACTTCATTATAACTCAATGAATTTAATCTCTTCTACCGAAACATATACACACATTTAAGTATCTTTGACTTGATAACGTATGAAATGAGTCCCAGGGCTAAGGATATACATTATAATAAATGTTTTATGTGTATTTAGATCATAACTTCTTATGACAAATTATATTATGATCATTAAACTTAATTAGGGTTTCTAAACTCTCTTGCTAACGTAAAAGACAATTAATTAACTAAGTATCTTCATAATTACTTTAGTTTTCAATTTATCTGATCACAATTGTTTTTCTTAATATTTTAAATTTCAAACTGTTTCTAGAAAGCTTCAAGCAAACTTTCTTATCCTTCTTTTTTTATTTTTTATTTTAGTTTACTTTTTTCAAAATTAGTTTTTCTTCTTTATTTCTTTTTAGTGTTTGGTTGTTTCTTATTATTTTGTTTTAATTTGTCTCTCTTTTAAGAAATTTCAGATTCATTCCTTAGTCTATAACCACGTTACTTGGCACAAAAGCACTCCAAAATCTCTGAAATAATTGTAAAATAATATATGAAGTATTTTTGATATCAAAAATATGTACAGAAATGAAACGGCGTATTAAGCCATATGCAAAAAACCCGAGTTTAACAACTATAAAATGCATTTACTTTTTACATATCATTTATTAAATAGGGGAAATTGCTAAATTGGGGTGAGTATATTAATTCACTAAAGAAAAATCCATTGGAGAATGTAAAATTCCAGGAAAAAAAAAAAAGATCTACTAAACTATAAGTACGACTAAAATCAGACACAACTCCCGAGGTAGGACCAAAAATGATTTATTATCTACTTCAGTTTGGATTGGAGGATTGGAAACAAACACCCTTTATCATCCATTATATTTAGTTTGGTTGAGGATTTTAAGCTGGGTTAAAATTTGTGATTAGCCTCTCTTAGGTCTGGTTTACTTAACCCACCAATGGATGTGAGTTTATACTCTACTAATTTAGCCCAACAGTGAAATCATGTCATTTAACTAGAACTAGTATCGCACGGTTTGTAATATACGATTGATAAGTTTTAAAATTTCTAATAATATAATGTAATACTATTATCTTAACCTAAATTATATATTAATAAGAATTGATTCTTTTTCATTAATGTGTCACATCTTAAATAATATTATAATTTTAAAATAAAAATAATAATATATAAATGTATATATATCTATGTTTAACAATGAATTTTAAATTCTATATTTGAATATGAGGTTGTTAAATAAACACCAATTTTGTATATGTACCATTAATATTGTAAATTAAAATAAATTAAATCAAATTTAGTACTGAGAAACATTTATTGTAAACGACAATTGATATTTAAAAAATATGTTACTTCATAAAGATATGTTGTGCATGTTACAGATTAATATAGATATAAGTATCATGATTAATATATTATTATATTTTTTGATTCATATTTATTAACAAATGTCCTTTGCATTCACAATTATAGATATCTTTAAAGAAAATATATAAATCTCATCAAATAACTAAAAAATCTTGATAAGTATTTAAAATTTAAATAACGTAGCTAGTTAAATATTCAACCCACTAATATTGGAAGATATATCAAACAATTATACCAAAATGTTTTTCATTGTTTTTTATTTTTCAAAAAATCTAAGACTTTTTATTTTAAAAATTACTTTTTAATTTTCTAATTTATAGTTTAATTTAGTCATTTATCTTTGTATTTGTAAGCTTGTTAAATACAATTTTGCATCAAAATGTAAATATAAAATTTATATTTTTCATAAACTTAAACAAAACTCAAAATAAAAAATAATTAATTTAAAGATTATAATTTTTATGAAATAGTGAAAAAAGATAAAATATAACTTCATAACCTACCTACCCATAGGTACACAAATACTCATATGCAACCGTCTCACATGCGACGACACTCGCGCACGGTCGACCGTGCCCCAGGACACGACCGTGCGCGACTGCAGTGTATAAGTATGTTTTTTTCAGTAATAAGTATGTGATTTTTCACTATAAGTATGTGATTTTTTTTTCTCACCCACGACCGTGCCCTGGGACAGACCGTGTCTCGCGTGAAAACTAAGAGCAATCTGTGGCGCACGGTCGAGATAATTATGTAATTTTTGTCTATAAGTATGTCTTTTTGTGTTATAAGTATGTGTTCCCGCGCACGGTCGACCGTGTCCCAGCGCACGACCTTGCGCGAGTGCCGTCGCACATGAGACGGTCTCACAGGAGTCCAGCTCCCATAGGTATAGTCTAACCTAGTGGACCCCACAACCCATAAAAGTAAATTTTTATTTTTGATTTATTTAATTTATTGTAACTACTTTCTTTCCATTTATAGTATGTTAATTGGGAGGAAAAAATAGTTATTGCTATTTTTATTTAAGGTTTTCTGTATATATATATATATATATATTTATAGTAGGTCTCTTGTGAATCAGGTGCATGGATCTAAGAGATCCATGCACCCTGGAACCCATCTTTTTTTTTTTTTTTTCGCACATAATTTTTGAAAAAATTCACATACCAATAGGTTATGTTAGACATACATTTACGTTATGTTAGATATACCTTTAAGCTATGTTAAACATACCAGTTCTGCCCAAATTTCATGCTTTGTCTCTTTTTGGCTTGATTTTTGAATTTTGGCACATACCACTACGTTATGTTAGACATACCTTTACGTTGTGTTAGACATACCTTTATGTATAATTAGACATACCTTTGTATATGTTAGACATACATTTATATATAGTTAAACATACATTTATATATGTTAGACATACCTTTGTACATAGTTAGACCTACCTACACATAGTTGGTCTAACTATACACAACTGTTGGTTTAACTATACACAAAAGTTGGTCTATTGGAACGAATTTTGGGTGAGCTTCAGCATAAGTATTTAGCGCGTGGGAGCGCGTAGGCGCGTGAAAGCACTTTTTGGGCATGTGAACAGGTCAAGCCGGTTGCACGGATCCCAGATCCGTGCAACCGGTGCATAAAAGTTTTTGCCATATATATATAGATAACCCTCAAAAGTCATGTTAAATGTCACTTATATCCCTATTGTTTGGACCATTTACCAAATGTGCCAAGGTAAATGGTCAAAGGTTCCTCCCAAAACTGAAATCATGTACTCAAAGTTTTATTTCCTCTTTCAAGCTACATCCTTCAACAGGTTTCATCCTTAGAAGAAGCATCTATAAAATCCACCCTAGCTCTTGTCGGATGAATGATTCAACTTGTCGCTTCTCCATCTTTTTCGATTTCTCATTATCTGATATGTCGAGAGGCTTTATTTTTGTTTGATTTTCATTCCTAGATCTGTTGTACTTTGTACAAATTTGGATTCATGGATCTGTGAATGGGTATTTTGGATATCACCATATTTCAAATTTTATGTGACATTGGTCGATTTTTGTATTCAGTTTTGATTTGTTCTTGACCTACAATTTCAATTTTAGGTAGAGAAAATTGAACAAATATGGGGGAAGAAGATGTTTGAGGAGTATATTTTGAGAAGATAATTGTTGGCCTCAAAAATTATAAAAAATATTGGGTATCAGTGTGAGGGTATAATTGGAATTCTTGAAAAATGAAAATAATAATCTTAAAAACCAAATACAATCTCAATAAATAAACCTTCCTAAAAAACCTTCACTCAAAACAAACAAATAAAAGTTAAACCATATACAAAACATACAATCCAAAAAAAAAAAGCCATCAAATCAAAGGTTAATTTAAACTTAATCTAACGATCGTAAACAAATCCGATCCTCAATTCAAACCAGCCCTATTTTAATGTTTGTTGAATCCCTAAGTTGTATGTGTTGGTCCCAAGTGGTGTGGTAGTAGGCTTAGAGGGGGGGTGAATAAGTCTACTGTAATTTCAAAAACTTTTCTTTCTTCTATCGGCTTAGTTCTAGAATCAGTAACCTTTTGGGAGGTTACTGATCAGAGTGGTTGCGGAAGCTTTTCTCTCATTGAAGTGACAAGTATAGAAGATGTGCAACTTAACATAGAGTATGCAAGTAAAATAGTAAGCACATATAGACGCATAGATATATAGAGGTTCGAAGGTGGAGTAATCCTTCTACATCCTCTCTGCCTCTTCTCAAGAGGAACCTTTGTTAAATCTTGTTGGTTTATATAGCCCTATCTATTACAACACAGATTTAACAAGTAAGTAGCAAGTTTTCACACAGCTGCTTGTCGACTCTCCTAACTGACCCACACAGGATCCTACTCTACCCACCCAGGGTCCTCACTTTCTTCTTCAGAAAGTGGACAACCCAGCAGGACTCTATTCCTCGCACTGAGCACTGCAAGACAGTCAAGGTTTGTCTTCTTCTTCTTCAACTGGATGCAGCAAGCTTGGACTTCTTTTGCAGGTTGAAATGATGTAGTTTGCTGCCTCGACTGTGAGACTGAGTATGCGTCTTTGGGGTGTCGGGTGTTTGAGCTTCTCTTTTCTCTCTTCTTCTTTTGCTCCCCATTTTGCTCTCTTTTCTTTTGTGTAGCCTTCCCCCTCTTTTCTACGCTCTCTTCTCGCGCTCTCTTCTGTTTTTGCGTTCTCTCTTATCTTCTTCTCTTGTGCGCTCTTTTTTTTTTCAGTCTTCAGTCTTCTTCTATTTATAGATTAGGAAATCTGCTCGTTGAATGTAGATAGATTTCCATCATTGATAGCACCGTACTTCTTCTGACACACGCAAGCCTTTTGCTTTCCACGTGGCTTCTTCTGATTGGCTCCTCTTCTCTTCTCTCTACCGGTAACCTTGTGTCTACCGGTAACTTTTGACTTTCTTCCCATGTCTGCTTTGTAGCTTCCTCCTCGCGCTCACTCTGGTGCTTTCTTCTCTGGTTTGCTCCGTCAGGTGGCTTGAGGCTTCTGTAGTGTTCTCCTTTTTCTTTAGGCTACTACCGCAAGTGTACGGTGTAGATTGCAGAACACGGTAAGCAAGGTCGATCCCACAGAGACTATTATCTAGGAATAATCGATTACCCAAATTCAACCCCTAATTTTATCTAGGCTATCAGATATCAAAGACTTCAATTACTTATACTAAAACAAAAACAAATAAATACACGGAGACAAACAGGCTTGTTAGTAGTTTGATTCGAATCTGATGGATCTTTGATTTCAATTCAATTTCTTGATTATTTATCCTATTGATGTGTTTATGGTTTGATTGCTTGTTTGATTATGTGGCCACTAATTGAGCATGTTTAAGTAATTAAGTCAAAATTCGAGAGAGGAGATTTAATTACAGAAGAGTAAACACATGACATATATGCAGCATGAGATCGAGAGATAAATGACATATGTGATGAGATTTTCAATCCTAGGTGCTTTTGGGAGTTGTTGTGTTATATCAGATCGAGTAGAGATACCTCTGGTAGCATAATAATCAACCGGTTAAATTGACTCGAGAGAGCTTTTAATTTGATATTCGTGATTGCTCATATAGGATAGTTAATCATTGAAATGGATTGGTTAAGTGATATCGTGATGAGAATTAGATGAAAGCATGTTCTAGAACCTGTCTCAGCCAGACATGAATATCAACAAACTCATAGATAAGATTGAAAATATCATATCAAACTAAAATAATCCAACAATAAAGGAAAGATAAAGAAAAACTCTATATGAACGATGATCTCTCGATTCTTCGATCTTTGAAGTCTTCTTCTCCTCTCCGGATGCTCTCAGAATATATGTTTTCTCTCTATCAATGTTATTCCTACCCCTAATGATTGTCCTCCTATCTGAATGCTCCTTTTTGGGACGAATTTGGGTATATATAGCATATTGGAGGTCTTCTAGATGGTTTAGAAGTGTGAGATACGTCAAAAATCGAGTTTGGGATCAAATAGGAGTCTCTCAGGCACGACAGTGCCCCAGGACACGGTCACCTGTGCGCCAGTGCTAGTGTTTTTGTGCAGTGGGACACGACCGTGTCCCAAGACACGGTCGTACGCTGATGCACAGTTCCGAATTTGACTTCGACGTCTTCATCAAAGTTGTAGGTATTGAAGTTAGCTTTCAAATGCCACAAATTTCACCTCAATAGCAGTCTTCTAGAAAAAGTTATGATCAAAATACTAGAACCCTGTCACGACGAAGAACCGAACGCAACACTTCCGTTTTTCCTTAATATTCTGCTTTCTTCGGGAACGAATTGGGAAAAGTGTTCAACATCAAAGTTGTAGATCTCTTCCTTAGCTTTCCAAACAAATTAAGATCTTCCAATTCGAACTTCTAGATCGTGAGATATGTCATTTCTTCGACAACTGCACATGTGTGCTGAAACTTGCGATTTTTGCACTAAATACACAAAACTAAACACAAAACCATTTAATGCAACTAATAAATCAAAAGTATCTAAATCACTATAGAAACGTACATAAACATGCTCAAATGAACACATAAACATACGTAAAAATATAGTAAAAACGACACTTATCATGTAGCATGCTGCTTCTGCAGTATGCTTAGGCATGGTCTCTCAGGTAGCTTCATGTCTGGTAGCATGCTCCTCTGTTGTCCGCTTCAGCAAGTTCTCCTTTAGTAGCTTCCTGCAGTCATCAATATCCTAATTAGTTCACCCGATTCCTTTCCACCATTCTCTTCAGTATCCTTCCTTTGACACTTTCTCTAATCTTTATCTTTCTGCAGTAATTCTGTTGTAGTAACCTATTCTAAGATTGATTATGCTTTAGAGTTACTTTCTTAAGATTTTGTCTCATCAAAACATACTTAAATGTTCCAACAATTTTCCCCTTTTTGATGATGACAAAACCTTTGCAGAAGATCGAAAGATCATATAATCATTTAAGCACATAAAGCAGTTTGTGTGATAAACAAAGTTATAGCATACTGTTTTCATCAAATCACATGTAAGTCAAAACGAAAGGGCACAAGGAATAAGCTTTTAAAGAACAAAAGAAATTTTATTTAGATTAGACATTTACAATACAACGCAGTAAGCAAAGTACAATAAACATCCTATCTAGACTCATTCTTCTTTATTCTTGCTCTTTCCTTTCTTTCTTTTCCCTTCCTGCTTGTTGTTGGCTCCTTTCTTTCTGCCTTCCTTCTCCCTCACTTGGTGCAGGAACATACTTCGAGTAGATTCTTCTCTTCGGCTAGAGAGGAGAGCTGAAAAAGGTGTGAGAGGCGATGCGAGAGAGAGAAGGAATTCGTTCAGAGGGGAACGTGAAGAAGCAGAGAAGTTTAGACGCAGTAGCTTGCTCCCGCCTTTCCTTCTCCTTCGATCTCCACTGACTCCTCCAACTGTCCTTCCTTTTGATTCTCTCGTATACAAAAGAGAATCCACCTCATAAAAGAGTTGGAGTCTCCTCTTCTCCACCTCTGGAAGTCTTTTGATCTTCAGTATCCTTATTAGTTCACCCGATTCCTTTCCACCATTCTCTTCAGTATCCTTCCTTTGACACTTTCTCTGATCTTTATCTTTCTGCAGTAATTTTGTTGCAGTAGCCTTTCCTAAGATTGATTATGCTTTAGAGTTACTTTCTTAAGGTTTTGTCTCATCAAAACATACTCAAATGTTTGCAAAAGTATGTGTGACTATGTTTATGCTTTCTTGTAAATTTTGAAATGCAGGCCAAAATTATTGTTAACAAGCTTTCAAACTCGAGCTCGAACTCTATTATTTTCGAGCCGAACTCGAACTTGAACTATCAAGCTTGTGTTCAAGATCATATTGAACTTTCAATGAACTTTTGTTGAGGCATACTCAAGCTTGAACTATCGAGCTAGTATTCGAGTCCATTTTGAACTTTTGACGAATTTTAATCGAGCCGAACTGGAGTTGGGTTCGTTGACCTTGTTATCGAACTTTGTCTGAACCGAACTTGAATGAATATCGAACACTAGATTTTTTTATTGAGCCAATCTCGAACTCTATTTCTAAAGTTTATAATGAACTCGAGCCTGAAAAAAAAAAAAAGAAACGAGCCGAACTCAAACCTAGTGATATTCGACTTAGTTCAGCTTGTTTACGTCCCTAAACAATGTTGATTCGCATGACATAAAAAAGCGAAAGGGACACTTGCATATGTTCATATATGGTTCACACGACACAAACCAAACATGCAAACACAGCAACGCATTCATGAATTATGAGGATTGTGTGACACTAACATCATGTCATTTTTTTAACTTGTTGTTTAATGGACCACCTGCACTTTAATGAACGAGTTGAACTTGATCGAGCTTGTTGATATTTGATTCAATTCGGTTCGGTTCATTTACATCTCTATCGGAGAGTATTGGAACCAGGAACATTTTTCCCCTTAATATTTTCATCATTATACAATAAACAAATTAATCAAGAGTGACCATATGTTCATATATATATGTAAAACAAATACTTTAATTGATAAAGAAAATCACTCAACGTACAGTTATTACTGAGATTACTTTACATGCAAATTAAAGTGATGGATCAATTAATAGAATTCTGTTATCGTAACAATATAATCCCACACTTCATTAGCTCTTTCCTTGATCTCAGTTTCATTGGTTTTGTTGCAACAACTTTGCTTTTGGAGATCTGGAATCAAATCTTCTAAAAAACAGTTTATATAATAATTCTCAACAACGTTTGTGGGGCAATCACCGACGACTGTTTCGTTTACTAGATCTCCGGTTTGCTGACAGAATACCGCATTAGCAACTTGAGCCCGGCATTCTGTTCTCAAATTCTCAGCGCAATCATCTTTGCTATGGACGTAGTCTTCATCATCAACAAGACTACTTGAAGCTGAAAGGTTTTCTGGACTCGATTTCTTAATTGCTTCTGATCCATCCACCATTGCTCCACAAATTATGACAAATATTATTATCAACATTGTCTTTACTTTTATATAGCCTTCAATTCTTCTCTTTTGAGCAATATAAGTCATAAACTTGCGTAAGCTTTATATAAGAGTTCAATGAAGTAGAAAAATTCATAACTACTCATCAATTTAATCACATGAATCGAAACATATGCACACATTTAAAACTATCTTATAAACCCGCATAACTTATTAAATGAGTCCTAGAGCTAAAAATATACTTTATTATAATAATTTACCGTTACATTTAGATCATAAATTTACAATACAAAGATCATCATCATTCAAATATTATTTCATAAGAACTTTATTTCACAAAAAATATCATCATTTAATGATTTTGAGCTTCAAAACGTCCTTACTTTGATCTATTTGGTCAACTCTTTGATCTCCTTTGATCTTCGGGTACAGCTTAATGTGCGTCTGCAGTTTGTATGCAATGTCGTTTTCTCCATGTTGCAGATTCGTTAATGCGGTTGTCCTCCTGTTGCAGCTTTTGCAGTCAGTTCAGGCATAGGTGGCTGCTCCGCATTGGTCCTCCGTACCTTTGATTTTGTCACTATGCATAGTAGCCTGATGTGAACTGCAGTGACAACTGAAGTTGTTCTTCCTCGTATCATTGACATGCAATGACCTTTTGTTGATCCCTTGATTGATCTTCTGCATGTCCCTTCAGTTGCTGCAACTTATTGTACTTGCTGCATTTCAACTGTCTGTTGCATCAGAGTTCCTTGTAGCATGCAGCGTAGTTCTATAGCAAATTCTTCAAAGTGTTGCCCCGCTATATTTATATATCTTATGTTTTGCTTCTTGCAGCATGCAGCAATGTAGTTCAATTGAAGAATCCTAAAAATATTCTAAGTACGATACTTATTACAAAATTGGAGTACTCTAAAATCCTAACCATTACAGTTTGTTTAACAATGGATTTTTTTCAAACACAAAATTATTTAAGGACACCTTAAAATGTGTCGCTAACATTAAATAGTAACACTATTTTGCATCACTATTTTAAAAGATGTGTAGTGTTTGTGGCACAAGGTTGACAACACTATCATTTATTATGTAAGTTGCTCTTTTAAATATTTGGTTCCAGATCTCCAAAAGTGTTTTTGCAACCAAACCATTGATACTGTGATTAAGAAAAGAGCCAGCCAAATATGAGATTATATTATTATGGTACTATAGCCTACACTTTCATTTAAACTGATCATTAATAACTAGTGATCAGTGATTTTGTTTTTTAATCAAATAAAGTGTATATATGTCACTTTTTGGTTTGTCTTATGTTTATGGATATGAGAATATTAAGGGGAAAAGTATATATGTGGTCACTTCCAAACAGGAATGTACACGAATCAAATTGAGTTGAATATCAACAAGCTTGATTCAGTTCTGCTATAAAATAGTTGTTGACACAAACACTCTTATCATGAATGATGGTTAGTGCTATAAAGAAATTGTATCATTCAACTGCTATAAAAAAATTATCATCTCTCAAACAAATATATACAAATATATATATATATATATATATATAGTTAGTAACCTGTGAAACTGGTGCACATACAATTCGGGTCGGGTCCGGGTCGACCCAAATCCGAGCACTTTTTTTTATAATTTTTTTAAATTTTATTTTTTCGCTTCAGACTGTTACCTTTATGTTGAATGGGTGTGACTTTTATATTATATAAATGTGACTTTTATGTATAAATGTAATAACCTTTATATACTCTAACTTAGAAAAAAAGAAAGAATTTTACACTCTTAAGGTCATAATATTTGTACATAAAGGTTACAAGAATTGTACATAAAGGTCACAACAATACAGCATAAAGGTCTCAATCTGAAGCGAAAAAAACTGGAAATCTTCATTTTTTCCTAAGTTAGTGAAGATAAAGGTCATAACATTTATATATAAAACTCACACTTATATAACATAAAGGTCACATCCTTACAACATAAAGGTAACAGGCTAAAGCAAAAAAAAGAAAAAAATTCCAGGTGACCGAGGTGCGCGGATCCAGGTCGGGTCGCCCCAGTTGCACCAATCCAGATCCGTGCACCTGGTGCACAGGAGCATTTGTGATATATATATATATATATATATATATACACACACACTAGTATAACACACTAGCGTTGCACATGGGAGACTACAACTACATGATTTATTATTTAAATACCTTTTTTTTGAAGATATTAAGTACTAATTTTTTAGGATATAAGAATTCCATTAATACAATAATTTCTTCAAAGTTCATTCAATTAGTAGTTAAAAATTATCTGTTGAATTGTTTACTCACGTTTTAGAATCACATTATTCCTATTTTATCATAAAACTAAGAAAAATTATTTCTATTTTATTTGTTAAATAACTCATAATATTTACAGTTAAGTCATCTGCAACTCAATGGATTGATGCTCATTTAAAAAAAAAAAAGAAAAAAAAAGAGGTCTTATAAAAACATTTTAGATATATCATTCAATTAAAAAGAGGTCTTATAATAACCATGGAAGACATGATTTTGAGAATTTAAAATATAATAGAACTAATATGATTTCTATAAAAAATTTAAACTTACAGTCTTCACCCCAATACTTTTAGAAGATAAAAATACCCTTCGAAATTTTCCACCGTCAACAGCATTTGGTTGTCTATTAGTATCATTCGCAATTGTTGGCGATAGTATTATAAAATTCCAAAGTTTAGGTACCTATATTACTTAATTTTAGTTTGATAGATTATTTGAACCAAATTCTCTATGTCTTCCAAATAAATCTCCATGGTTATTTTATTTTATTTCCTTTTGATATTGGTAATTCAAACTTACCGATTCTTATATAAAGATAATTATATTTTGTTTTCAATTTTGGTATCTACGTCAGCAGTTTTTTTAAAATTTAGACAAAAAAATGACTGAAACTGAAAAAAATTAAAACATAGAGGACCAAAATTGAAAAACGAATACTTAATTGTCAAAAAAAAAGGGAAATTGTCTTACATAGAAAACCAAATTAAATTGAAATTATCCCTAACTTCTAATAGTACAATACTTTAATAAAAATATTAAATTTGTAGTATAACTCTTTTTTTTTTAGAAGCTTTTAATATATCATTGATAAGCTCTTTAAATGTATATTAATAGAGTAAGTCTCTTGTACATCAGGTGCATGGATCTTAGATCCATGCAACCGGATTGGATCCGGGTTACCCGACCCAGTTCTCTTTTTTTATTTTCTTTTTCGCGCTAACTTTTTTAAATTTTGGTCATGACTTTTACTTATGTTAAGGATACCTTTATGTAATGTATAAGAATACCTTTAGGTTATGTTAAAGATACCTTTAGGTAATGTTTAGGGATACCTTTAGATTATGTTAATGATACCTTTATGCCCAAATTTCATACATTTACTTTACGTCAGACATACCTTTAGGTTATGTTAAGGATACATTTATGTTATGTTAGAGATACTTTATCCATAACATAATTGTGTTACACAATTTGTACACAAAGGTATCTCTAACATAACATAAAGGTATCTTTAACATAACCTAAATGTATCCTTAATATAACGTAAAGGTATGTGACCTGGAGCGAATTCTAAGGGTATCAAATCAGGATTTCAAAGGAACCTGGAATTACGATTTCAAAGGTATCCTTAACATCACCTAAATGTATTCTTAACATAACCTAAAAGTATGCTTAATATAACCAAAAGGTATCATTAACATAACTAAAGGTATCCTTAACATAACCTAAAGGTATACTTAATATAACTAAAAGGTATTCTTAACATAATGTAACCTAGAATCAAGATTTCAAAGGTATCCTTAACATAACTAAAAGGTATCCTTAACGAGCGAATTTGAGTGGATTTGAGCGCATCCACCCAGGCACGTGGGAATACTAGTTTCGTATTAGTATCACAAAATGTTAATACTATTTGTGATACTAATACGAAACTAATCTTAGTCTCAAATTTAAAATGTTATAGAGGAAAAATAATCAATTCATGTAAAAAAAAAAAATTGTAGAAGAGTTGTAAATGTAAAGGACTCTATAAAAATAAATAAACATTAATTAAATTATATTACCATCCTTAATAAAGAGTTTTATTTAATTAGGACTCTATTTCACATCAATTAAATTTAATCACGAGGATTAAATTTGGCATTACAAAAAATGGACGAAACATTCATACTTATATAGTGTTATAGATATAGATATATATATATATATATATATGAGTTAGTCTCCTGTGCAACTGGTGCACATACAATTCGGGTCAGGTCCGGGTCGACCCAAATCCGCGCACTTTTATTTTTTATTTTTGTTTTTGAATTTTATTCTTTCGCTTCAGGTTGTTACGTTTATGTTATATGCATGTGACCTCTATGTTATATAAGTGTGACCTCTATGTATAAATGTAATGACCTTTATATACTCTAACTTAGAAAAAAAAAAGAATTTTAGCAAAATTTGTACATATTTACGTTTATGTAATATTAGCTGCACATATATCCATCCTTAAAATGCACTGAATTTTGAAAATTTCCATTTTTTTTAAAGTTATGGATTATAAAGGTCATAATATTTGTACATAAAGGTCACAAGAATTGTACATAAAGGTTACAACAATACAACATAAAGGTCTTAATCTGAAGCCAAAAAACCTGAAAATCTTTATTTTTTCCAAAGTTATTGAACATAAAGGTCATAACATTTATATATAAAGGTCATACTTATATAACATAAAGGTCACATCCTTACAACATAAAGGTAACAACCTGAAGCGAAAAAAAAATAAAATGAAAATGCAGGTGCGTGGATCCAGGTCGGGTCGCCCCAGTTGCACCAATCCTGTAGAGTTCGTACCCAAGATCAAACGACAACACTATGATAAACAACAGGTTTGGAGAAAACCCTAAAAATGCAGCACTTCAAATGTGAAATCGAACGATGAAAAATGAACAACACACTCAAGATTTAGGGTGGTTCGGCTCGCCACATCGGCCTACATCCACCATAGAATGATTGAAACAATTCACTAAAACGATTGGTGCTGAATTCAGCTTACAAAGAAAAAACCCCCAAAATAATGAACACTCAAGAACCCTAATTCTATCAACTCTCTCTATGATCGGTATTTCTGTAATTCCACACAACTGGATATACATATATATATATATAGAGATAAAGCCCTCAACTAATTGCTAAAACCGCTGAACAAAACTCAACGAATTTCTGTTACAAATTCTTGAACTGCGCAGCCTTGAACCCTAGTTAACTGTCTTGGACCGGTAGTTACCCGCTAGCTTCCTGCGACCGGTTCAGCCGGTTTTAACCCGGTTCTTCGAGTTCCGAATCCGGTTCTGGAGTCAACGAATTATTTCCGAGTTGTTTTAGTTTACAATTCTCCACCTCAACACGTGAAATCATTCCAATCCTTGCATCTGCAGCTTAGTTATTCCTTTGAATTTCTGTCCAGGTTTGAACCTGAACAAGCTTCCTGCAAAACACAAACTTGGTTCCTGGAAGAACCTTAGTCAACATATCTGCTGGATTGTCATCAGTACCGATTTTCTTTGCTTCTATAATACCTTTCTCAATCAAATCTCTAACAAAATGCAACTTAACATCCACATGTTTACACCTATCATGGAAAGTTTGATGCTTAGCTAGATGCAATGCACTTTGATTATCACAGTAAATAGAAACCCTCTTTTGCTTTACATATAGCTCTTGGAGTATTCCCTTCAGCCATATGACTTCTTTTACTGCCTCAGCCATGGCAACGAACTCAGCCTCTGTGGTTGATAATGCCACTGTGGGCTGCTGCATAGCCTTCTAGCTTATGGTTGTTCCATAAAGCTTGAAAACATAGCCCGTAGTTGACTTCCTCGTATCAGGGTTACCTGCAAAATCTACATCAACACACCCTTCAAGAGGATAATCAGTGTTAGTTTGTTTAGAGAAACATAATCCTAATTCAGTGGTTCCATGAAGGTATCTCAACATCCATTTTACTGTCTTCCAATGTTGCTTTCCAGGATCAGCCATGAACCTGCTAACTCTACTCATAGCATAGGCTAGATCGGGCCGACTACATACCATGGTATACATCATGCTTCCCACTGCATTAGAGTAAGGAACACTGAGCATATACTTTCTTTCAGCTTCATCCTTCGGCTTATCCCTTTCAGTGAGTTTGAACTGAATTCCTAAAGGAGTGGTAACTGATTTTGATTCATGCATAAAGAATCTCTTAACCACTTTCTTAATGTAGTCAGTTTGATAGAGAAAAACCCATCATTTTTCTCTATTTCTCTTGATATCCATTCCAAGCATTCTCCTTGCATCTCCAAGGTCCTTCATCTCAAATTGAGACTTCAATTTCTCCTTCAGATTCTTTATTTTCTCCATGCTTTTACTAGCTATAAGCATGTCATCAACATAAAGAAGAAGGTAAGTACTTACGACCTTGTCTTCCTTTTGCAAGTAGACACAGCTATCATAGTTGCATCTTTCCAAACCGATGCTGATCATGAAGCTGTCAAATCTCTTGTACCATTGCCTAGGACTTTGCTTTAACCCATAGAGTGATCTTCTTAGCAAGCATACTTTCTCTTCTTTGCCTGGTTCTTCAAAGCCTTCGGGTTGGTTCATGTAGAGGGTCTCATTCATATTTCCATGGAGGAATGCAGTCTTTACATCCAACTGCTGCAACTCCATGTTTTCTTGAGCTACTAGGGCTAGTAGTACTCTAATTGAGACATGCTTCACAACTGGTGAGAATATTTCATTATAGTCTATTCCTTCTCTTTGAGTATAGCCTTTTGCTACTAGTCTAGCTTTGAATCTTATTTGCTCTTTAGCTGCCACTTCAATTTTTCTTTTGAATATCCATTTGCAGCCTATTAGCTTCTATCCATTTGCAGCCTATTAGCTTCTTTCCTTGAGGTTTGTCTACCAACTCCCAAGTATTATTTTTCTGTAGTGACATGATTTCTTCTTGCATTGCTTGTGCCCACTTGTCACTATCTTTTAACCTCATTGCTGCCTTGTAGTTTGCTGGCTCCTCATACTCAATCTCCTGAGCAATACATAAGGCATAATCCACTATATCTGCCTGACCATACCTGATAGGAGGAGTGATCCTTCTTCTCTGTCTGTCCCTGGCTAGATGATAGGTGGATAGATCCTGAGTGCCATCAGTTTGCTCATTCATAGGATGATCATCTTGTTCCTCATCTGAATCACTGGCGTTCTCCTCTCTACCTTCAGTCTCATTCCTTTCCTCTGATGGTATCTCCACCTGAACTTCAGTTTGGTGTGAATCAGTATTAGCCCTTTCTTGGTTTGTAGCTTATGATGTCTGAGAGCTTATATTGTATCCCATCACATTCTCTTTGAACACCACATCCCTGCTTGTAAAGCACTTAGGACCTATTGGTTCTAAGCTCCAAAGTTTATAGCCTTTCACTCCACTTGGGTAACCAATGAAGATACATCTTATGGCTCTTGCTTCTAGTTTGTCATTCCTAGTGTGAGCAAAAGCCAAACACCTAAAGATTTTTAGAAAGGAATAGTTTGGAGTTTTAGAATACCATACCTCATTTGGTGATTTGAATTTGATAGAGGATGATGGACTTCTGTTTATTAGGAATGCAGCTGTAGACATTGCTTCTCCCTAAAATGACTTGGGCAAGCCTGCATCTAGAAGAAGGCATCTGACTCTTTCCAGTAGGGTTCGATTCATGCGCTCAGCCACTCCATTTTGCTGGGAAGTAGCTACCACTGTTTTGTGCCTGGAAATTCCCTTCTCCCTGCAGTAGCTTTGGAATTCTTCTGACAAGTATTCTAACCCATTATCTGTCCTTAAGTGTTTTAGTTTCTTCCCTGTTAGATTCTCTTATTGTGTTAACCATTCCTTAAACCTCTCAAAAGCATCAGATTTATGTTTCAGGACATATACCTAAACCTTCCTAGAATAATCATCTATGAAAGTAATGAAATATCTACCCCCTCCATGTGTTTCTACCCTTGCTGGACCCCATATATCAGAATGGACATAGTCAAGGGGACTTACAGTGTTATGGATACCTTTTGGGAACTGAGACTTGGTTAGCTTCCCTATAATGCATTGCCCACACTTTGCAATCTTCAGTGTGGTTCCTGTGCCAATAAGCTTTTGCCTTGATAATTCCAGGAGCCCTTTCTCTCCTATATGTCCAAGTCTCCTATGCCATATGATAGCTTGATCATCTTCTATTGTTGGTGCAGCTCCACCTACCACTGTTGAGCCTTCAAGGATGTAGAGACCATTTGATTTGATTCCTTTCATTACTAGTATCCCAGCTTTTGTGACTTGAATCTCACCATTGTGAGTCTTGAATTCGCATCCTGCAGCATTCAACAAACCAAGAGAGATCGAGTTCGTTTTCAGTTTTGGAATATACCTGACGTTTGTTATCATGGAGCTTGAGCTTTATTGTTCCAGTTCCCATTACTCTGCAGGAGTGATCATCTCCTAGCAATACCATGCCACCTTCCTTGAGCTCCAGTGTCTCAAACCATGATTTTACGGGACACATATGGAAAGAACACCCAGAGTCTAATACCCATTCCTTTTGCATGCTTGAGTTTAGAACACACAACATATCAGCGCTATCGTATTGCTCCTGAGCCACTGCTGCTTGTTGAGTGTTATTGTTTGCCAAGTTCTTCTTCTTTCTCTCAGGACAATTCCTCTTGTAATGGCCAGGTTTGTGGCAATGGAAACACTTCCTTCCTTCAGATCCTTTCCCTCCTTGTTTTGTGTTTTGATTTTCAGATCGCGCTTGGCCTTGGCTTTGGTTTCTTTTTCTGAATTTCTTGGCCTTCACATTTAGACCCTCACCAACACTTTGGTTTTTATTTTCTGATTCAGTTCCCAAGATCCTTGACCTGATTGCCATCTGAACTTCTTCCAAGGTAAGAGGAATCATCCTTCCATAAACTAATGCATCTTTGAAGGACTGAAGCGATTTTGGAAGTGAATTGAGTAGAAGTAGTGCTTTGTCTTCATCCTTTTGTTTTTCCTCTATATTTTCCAGGTCATCCACTATCTTATTAAATTCATCCAACTTTTCCAATATCTTTTTATCATCCAGAATCTTGAATGAGATGAGTCGTTGCTTCAGAAACAAACGATTTGCCAAGGACCTGGTTTGATATAGAGCTTCAAGTTTCTTCCATAGTTCGCGTGCTGTCTTCTCTTGATAAACTTCACGAAGAGCTTTCTCTCCCAGGCATAGAATGATGGAGCTTCGAGCCTTCCTACAGATCTTCATGCGTTCTTCGGCCGTCAGCGAAGTTGATTGATCCTATTCATCAAGTATCGCCTCTTCCCAGCCTTGTTGTATCAGCACTGCCTCCATTTTTGCCTTCCACAATGTTAAGTCTCCATTACCGGTAAACTTTTCCACATCGAGCTTCATACTTGACATCTTGGTTGATCGGAGCTTGGTCGGAGAGTGTTTCCCACAGACGGCGCCACTTGTAGAGTTCGTACCCAAGATCAAACGACAACACTATGATAAACAACAGGTTTGGAGAAAACCCTAAAAACGCTGCACTTCAAATGTGAAATCGAACGATGAAAAACGAACAACACACTCAAGATTTAGGGTGGTTCGGCTCGCCACATCGACCTACATCCACCATAGAAGGATTGAAACAATTCACCAAAATGATTGGTGCTGAATTCAGCTTACAAAGAAAAAACCCCAAAATAATGAACACTCAAGAACCCTAATTCTATCAACTCTCTCTATGATAGGTATTTCTGTAATTCCACACAACTGGATATACATCTATATATATAGAGATAAAGCCCTCAACTAATTGCTAAAACCGCTGAACAAAACTCAACGAATTTCTGTTACAAATTCTTGAACTGCGCAGCCTTGCACCCTAGTTAACTGTCTTGGACCGGCAGTTACCCGCTAGCTTCCTGCGACCGGTTCAGCCGGTTTTAACCCGGTTCTTCGAGTTCCGAATCCGGTTTTGGAGTCAACGAATTATTTCCGAGTTGTTTTAGTTTACAAATCCAGATTCGTGCACCTGGTGCACATCAACATTTGCGTAGATATATATATATATATAGTTATTTATAACTTTTTTTTTATATAATCATTCCATAAAGATAATAATATATTTTATAAGAATATTTGGAGATAATTGGACAATACACCCAAAATATGCATTGTTCATTGATACGGTTTGACAAAATTCCAGTACATAATTAATTACGCCCATTTCATAGATAGCTCTAATTAATTGTATGAAATCTTTAAATGAATTCATCGATCTATGTGATAATCATTAGTGAGTTTTGAATATTAACATTAAATTTCAGGGATTAATTTTAATATTGGTTATTTAAAATAAAGGAAAATATCAATTTTCGTCCACTAAGTAAAGGTCCTTTCCAATTTTCATCCGCTAAGTATGGTGTTTCCAATTTTACCGTCGTAACTTCACTTCTTTTCCAATTTCAATTCAATTTTTACCGGAGGCTGACGTGGCCTCAGGAATCTGCTTACAAAGACCGGAACCCTAATCCCCAAATTTTTGGAGTGACGTGGACGAGCCACGTGGCTGCGACGTCATTAATAAAATTAATCAAAAATAAATAATAACTCGCCGCCCATCAACTCCACCCCACCCCCTCCCCCTCCCCAACTCCACCCCCGCCCTCGGATTGGTCGTCGGAAACTTCGCCAGAAAACAGTATTAACACCACTTCAAAGCTCAAAAAATTGATTTATTCCAATTTCCCACCAAAATGGCCGAATGATATACCAAAATGATCCTCTCCTAAAGTCCAAACATATTCTCATATTAATTTCATGTTTCTTGCTCAAATCAAAGCTCAATTTACCGAAATCGTTCCAAAATGAACTTCACAAACCAATTTCATTATTCTCCAAATTCACACATGCATTTATGACATTGAATGAGGGGTTTTGTTCCCCGCATATTGAGGAGTGTTTCAGATGTAGGGTGGTGGTCACCCGCGACGAGCCTGTCGCCGGCAGGGTGCTGGAGTTGCAGAGATTGGGGGGAGGGGGCGGGGGGGAGGGGGAGGAGACCTTTTTTCTTTAATTGTTTTTTTATTTTCGAATAATTTATTAATGACATGGAAACCACGTGGCTCGTCCACGTCACTCCAAATAATTGGGGATTAGGGTTCTGGTCCACGTAAGTAGATTCCGGAGACCACGTCAGCCTCCGGTCATACTTAAATATAAAGGTCATACTTATATAACATAAAGGTCACATCCTTACAACATAAAGGTAACAACTTGAAGCGAAAAAAAAAGAAAAAAAATGAAAATGCAGGTGCGTGGATCCGGGTCGGGTCGCCCCAGTTGCACCAATCCAGATTCGTGCACCTGATGCACAGCAACATTTGCGTAGATATATATATATATATAGTTATTTATAATTTTTTTTATATAATCATTCCATAAAGATAATAATATATTTTATAAGAATATTTGTAGATAATTGGACAATACACCCAAAATATGCATTGTTCATTGATACGGTTTGACAAAATTCCAGTACATAATTAGTTACGCCCATTTCATAGATAGCTCTAATTAATTGTATGAAATCTTTAAGGGTCCATTTGGATTGGTGGATTTGAGGAGGGATTTGAAATCCATGGTAGCAAATCCACCGGTAGTGTTTGGATGGATATGGATTTGAAATCCATGGTTTTCATTTTGAGCTAATTTTGGAGTCATTTTGGTGGATTTCAAATCCACTCATTTCAAATCCTGAATTTCAAATCACTCTATCCAAATGGAGCCTTAGGCTCCATTTCATCGATCTGATGTGATAATCATTAGTGAGTTTTGAATATTAACATTAAATTTCAGGGATTAATTTTAATATTGGTTATTTAAAATAAAGGAAAATATCAATTTTCGTCCGCTAAGTAAGGTCCTTTCCAGTTTTCATCCGCTAAGTATGGTGTTTCCAATTTTACTGTCGTAACTTCACTTTTTTTCCAATTTCAATCCGATTTTTACCGGAGGCTGACATGGCCTCCGGAATCTGCTTACAAAGACTGGAACCCTAATCCCCAAATTTTTGGAGTGACGTGGACGAGCCATGTGGCTGCGACGTCATTAATAAAATTAATCAAAAATAAATAATAACCCGCCGCCCATCAACTCCACCCCGCCCCCTCCCCATCCCCAACTCCACCCCCGTCCTCGGATTGGTCATCGGAAACTTCGCCAGAAAACAGTATTAACACCACTTCAATGCTCAAAAAATTGATTTATTCCAATTTCCCACCAAAATGGCCGAATGATATACCAAAATGATCCTCTCCTAAAGTCCAAACATATTCTCATATTAATTTCATGTTTCTTGCTCAAATCAAAGCTCAATTTACCGAAATCGTTCCAAAATGAACTTCACAAACCAATTTTTTCTTTAATTGTTTTTTTATTTTCGAATAATTTATTAATGACATGGCAGCCACGTGACTCGCCCACGTCACTCCAAATAATTGGGGATTAGGGTTCTGGTCCACGTAAGTAGATTCCGGAGACCACGTCAGCCTCCGGTGAAAATCGGACTAAAATAGGAAAAAAACAAAAGTGAAGTTACGACACTAAAATTTGAAACACTATACTTAGTTAGCGGACGAAAACTGTAAAGGGCCTTACTTAGCGGACGAAAATTGATATTTTCCCTTAAAATAAAAACAAATTAACTTTCACATTTTTTAATAATTAACCGCCAATTAAGGGGGGAAAAAGGGAATATTTTTAATATTGGCCTCTAATTAATAATACCTTATTTGATATATCTTCATATTTATTCTACACAAAAACTCATTTCATTTACGAACTTTAAATTAAAAACATTTTAATGATAAGATCTGTTCGATCAAAACACTTGTTAATCAATCTTTTATTACATAAGGAAGAACAATAAACAGATATAGATGAAATTTATAATACTGTTTTATCGCCTTACTAGATACACTTAATCAACGTTTATAACTGATGAAATTGATTAATGGTCATAATAAATGATTGCAGGTAGGAGCAAGATGTAGAGATATAAAGTGGAGCTCATGAATTCCAATGATCATTTAATGATATATACACATATATAGAACCCCCAAAGTTGATTAATTATACTGAAATTAAGATTAAAATTAAAGCATGAACAGGAAATTAGTAATAGGTAGTGGAAACAAGTAGATGGATGGAGTTGATGATGAAGATCAAAAGCATCCAGGCCGTCGGAGAAAAGCGTCGGCCATGATCTGACCGAGCCGGACCTGAGCTGCAGAGGTTAGATGCAGCCTTACTTGTGAGAGCTCAAGCTCCAGCCCTTTAGCATCCACACACTTGACCTTTGGAACCTCACTTGGAACTTCCAACTGCCCTTTTCTCAATATCTCTCTAAGCTCTGGCTTTCCACCTGAAGTAATTGCTACCTCAATCACTGGTAGCATAGGCAAGAGCAAGTCCGATCGAACATCTGCTATAAACTGCTCGAATCGAGACTTGTATTGCTCAGCATCATAAGCATCAGTGCAATCACTCTCTCCCTGGTACCAGAGAATGGCCTCAATCACTCCGCCTCCTTCAACCAAGGAAGCTTGAGCCCGAGCCAAGAGAGTATTGTAGAGATCGTTTCCACGACTCCACCGAGTTATGTTTGATCCCCAGACAGCACAAGGGACCAGACCAATCTCCCTAATATAGGGGTCCCTCTTGAGCACTGAATTGGCAAATGCCATCCCAGGCCCTATCCCATTAGCACCCTTATTGCCAGCTATATCTCGGTGAAGAGGCTCTCGTGCCTCCTCCCACGACAGATTTCCATTTAGTCGGAATATCTGTCGTGGGTTGGGTTGACATTCCGGGGGGACTATTCCATCCCACGTATTGTTCACTACGCCTCCTTGGCCAGCCATGTTGCTCTGCCCGGCAAGAAGGAAAATGCTCCGAGAGCTCACAACACTTTCGATGCAGGCCAAGAGAGTTAAACAAAACATAGCAGCTTCCATGTTAATATGTTTTGCTATTGAAGAATGGATAAGGAAAGATTAGAATGGCAGAGAGGTATTGAATTGAGAGGAATTGTAAGATTAGAAGAAAAGCTATAAGATAGAGAATGTCTGAGTTTCGTTGAGAAAAGAAGGCTACAACCATCTATATATATACAGAGGCACAGCTATAAAATATATCTTCTTTAAATCAGCGAACAACTTAAATGCATGCATGAAAACTGCATGATATAATAAGATTTTTTATTTTTTATGTATAGATTTATTTGTTTCTTAATTCATTATAAATTATTCCCCTTAAGTGTATATATACATCGACCATTCACATGATGTGAATTATTTATCTCATGATTCCGGAAACCATACACATGGGATGGGAACAATAATATTAATAGCAATGAATAATCATGTAATAAGGGAAGCTTATTTCATATCCACATCATGTCATTGATATAATAATCATGTAGGGGAAGTTTATTTCGTATCCACAAGCTAGCGAGGTGAATTTATTTCGTGAATGTGGATATATATTTATATTTTCGTATCCAAAATTGAAAAGTGCAATTTTACAGGAACGGACAGTGACTCTTAAGAAGGACGAAAAATGAGTTTTTCCCGTATTAATGATGAAAATACTTTAAGTTAAGATTGCATGTAATTCAAATCTTGTGTTACATTTTGTGTGGGAAAAACTCCTTTTTGGTCCCGTTAAAAGGTTACTGTCCGATTTTGGTCCCGTTAAAAATCAAAAATCAAAACTAGTCCACTTAAGTCAAATTCTGTCCAATTTCAGTTCTTTCACCACCGGAAAACCGATTTTCCGACTACTTTCTGGCGAGTGTGCTTCAAACAATTAAATTAGTTCTGGAAAAATATTGGTTTCAAACTCACGAAGTGTATCCTTAATGTGGAATCTGTTCCCTGTAGCCCATTCGTTGTACGTCTCGCGTTCCTCTCCAGTTGGCTTTCTCCACCCGTCTTCGCTCCGACTTCGAACAGGAAGCCGCCAGAGATTGGGCCCTTTCTCGATCTCGAATTTGAGCTGAGGGCTCTTTGATTTATGTTTTAGAAATTGAGATTTTAGGGATTGTTGTTATGATTTAGTGTTTTTATGATTGTTTGATTTTCATTTTCATTTCAAGCTTTTGTCTTTATTTAAATTGTATGAATAATGATGTGGCATTAGTTGGAATACATTCATTTTAATGTAAAAGAAATGCCACATGGGCTCCATAATTCAACATCAACGTTAGTTCATAGAAAAATTCGGATTCGGCTTTTGTACTCTGCAGGACTTAGTTTCGAGGAACCTGATTGGAGTGGGTAGAGAGCGTGGTGGTCTATATCTTCTAGAACCAGTTGATGGTGATCGAAGAGTCTTCTCAGCAACTATTGATCCCGAAATTTGGCATAGAAGATTTGGTCATGCCTCCAGAGTGAAGTTGCAAAGTATCTGTTCCTTTAATAAAGCTTTGAATAATTTTTGTGAGCCTTGCATAAGAGCAAAACAAACAAGAACTCCTTTTCCTTTAAGTTCTATTCAGTCCACTGGGTGTTTTGATTTAATACATTGTGACATTTGGGGTGGATATAAAACTGCCTCATTTACATGAGCACACTACTTCCTTACCATTGTTGATGATTATAGTCGAGGGGTTTGGGTTTATTTGATGAAATTTAAATCTGAAGCTAGCCAATATTTGCAATTGTTTTGCAATATGGTGAAAACCTAGTTTGGTAAACTTGTGAAGCGAATTCGGACTGATAATGGGGGGGAATTTCAATCGCATGTAATGATGAATTATTATGCGAGGTGTGGCATTATCCTTGAGACGTCTTGCGCCCATACGCCACAACAAAATGGAGTCGTGGAACGTAAGCATAGATACATTTTGGAAATTGCTAGAGCTTTACGCTTTCAAGCTGAGTTGCCTGTTGATTTTTGGGGAGAATGTGTATTGACTGCAGTTTATATAATAAATAGACTCCCTTCAAAGCTTTTGCAGAATCGTACTCCTTATGAAATCCTACTAAACAAGAAACCTGACTATGGACATATGAGAGTCTTTGGTTGTCTTGTGTATGCTAAGAATACTAAAAAAGGGGGAGATAAACTTGAAGAAAGGGGGAGGTCATGCATTTTTGTAGGATATCCGCATGGGCAGAAAGGCTACAAGGTGTATGACATAAGGAACAATAAAATATATACCTCACGTGATGTGAGGTTCTTTGAGAATATCTTTCCTTATGGGTCTGAAATTGATAAGATTCGGGATCAGCGAAACAAAGAATAGGATACTTTCATTGACTTGGATGATACCCACGATATGGCGCAAGTCGAAGAAGATAGTGGAGGTGAGGAATCAAATAAGGTCGCTGAAATTGTCGATATTCCTGAAGAAAATAATGATCAGGCTGTGACAAAAAACACACGTCAAAGTGGAAGAATTAGACGACAACCAAACCATCTTCAAAGATATGAGGTGGATTTACCACCGTCTATAGACCACACGCAGCCCACGTCCAACTCAGGAACCTCGACGGTACATCCTCTTGCGAATTATGTTTCTTATGATAATTTCTCTTACGCTCACAAATGTTTTTTGACGGCCATTAATGAACACAATGAGCCAAAGTTTTTTTTTCAAGCAGTTAAAGTCCCTCAGTGGCAAGAAGCAATGAAGAGAGAAGTTGATGCTTTAGAGGCAAATGCAACTCGGGAATTGGTGCAACTGCCCCTAGGCAAACGTGCTATAGATTCAAAATGGGTATACAAAATAAAATACAAACCCAATGGAGAAGTTGATCGCTACAAGGCTCGACTCGTGGCAAAAGGCTTCATGCAAATTGAGGGAATTGATTTCCATGAAACGTTTGCACCAGTTGCTAAACTTGTCACCGTCAGATGTTTGTTAGCAGTGGCAGCTAAGCGAAACTGGATGATACACCAATTGGACGTTAATAATGCATTCCTGCATGGTGATCTCATTGAAGATGTCTATATGAAGATTCCTCAAGGGTTTGCCAAAAGTGGGGACACTCGAGTATGCAAGCTACGTAAATCCCTCTATGGATTACGACAAGCGTCAAGAAACTGGTATCACAAGTTCACACAAGCAATTGTTGATGTAGGCTTCAAACAATCGAAGACAGACTATTCGTTTTTTATTTTCAGGCGAGGGCATGCCTATGTCACAGCATTGATATATGTAGATGACGTGATACTTGCGGGAAACGACAGGGCTAAGATTCATGAAGTAAAAAAGTACCTTGATCGTCAATTCAGTATAAAGGACTTAGGGCCTTTGAAATATTTTTTGGGGATTGAAGTTGCACGTTCAGCTGAAGGGATCGTGTTGAGCCAACGAAAATACACACTTGACATATTGAAGGATTGTGGTCTTCAAGGATGTCATCCCAGCCCTTCTCCAATGGAGCAAAATGCTCGTTATGACCTTGATGAAAACGGTCCAGTTGTAGATACGCTTCAATATATCGGCGTTTAATTGGGTGGCTTCTTTACCTCACTATGACGAGGCCAGACATGCAATATGCCACAAACATTTTAAGCCAATTTATTTCGTCACCTCGTCAGTCCCACATGGATGCTGCATTGAGAGTTTTACGCTATCTCAAGGGCACGGCTGGGCAAGGTATATTTCTTCCAGCCAATGGAGAATTGTCATTAGAAGCATATTGTGATTCAGACTGGGGTGGATATCCCATGACACGTCGTTCCAGAACCGGGTATTTTGTTTCACTTGGGGGGGGCGCCTATTTATTGGCGAACAAAGAAGCAAACTGTGGTTTCACGATCATCAGCAGAAGCTGAATACCGTGCCATGGCAACGACAGTTAGTGAAATCTTGTGGTTACGTTGGTTGATGACAGATCTGGGGGCTCGTCAAGTAAAGCCGACTTCGCTTTTTTGTGACAATCAAGCCGCTAGACATATTGCTAATAATCCGGTTTTCCATGAGCGTACAAAACATGTGGAGATGGATTGCTATTTTGTTCGAGAGAGAGTTGAGTCTAAGGATATTGAACCCCAAAAGATCTCCACTTCCGAACAACTAGCAGATGTTTTCACTAAAGCACTTGGGTCGGACAGACTTCGATATCTCGTTGGCAAGTTGGGGGTTCAAGATCTTCACCTTCCAACTTGAGGGGGAGTGTTGGAAGCTATTATTCTGCCTATCATCACGGAGATACTATGCCATTCTTGATTTTCGTATTTTTGGTACATATTATAACAGTAGAAGGAAATATCATTGATTAGAGTTTTTTTCCTTTTTTGTAATCTTCCTTGTAAATATTTAAGGGATCCCCCTTTTTTTCAATATACAGAAAACTTCATTCACCATCTCTGTGTCAATTTTATCAATATCAATGACAAAGAAATGGTTTCCTTAAGAAAACCAACCTTTGAATGTTTGGTAAAACCTAAAGTACCCAAATTTGGATTGAGATTTATTGTGCCTAATTATTAACTATGCACATAACGTGAGGTTGTAGGAATGGGTTTTAATCCTTATTTTCATGATTAATTTTTCTATATTTGTAAGTAGATATTATCAAAATTAAAAATTAAAAATTACAATTTAGGTATACAGAATGTGTAATAGATGATTGTTGACAATTATTATGCATGTAAGTACTTTATATAGACATATATATATATATATATATAGCTTTCCCTAAAATATTGTCAGCCTTAGACATTAGACAAATCAAACAGTGACCATATATATATATATGGTCTATATATATATAGACCCCCCCCCCCCCCAAGTGAAAACACTTGGCTCCCCTCTTCTCCCTGCTTCACAGCCCCAAAACACACACACTCACCTCACCTCACTCACCTCACTCTCGCTCAGCATGGCGGCGCCGCTCCTGGCGCCACCCACCCCCCCTCTGCACTATACGCACGGCGGCGCCTCTCCCGGCGCCGCCCTCCCCTTCCCCCGTAACCCTCTCATTCTCAACCACAAGATCACAGCATGCATCAACATAATATAAACACAATACAATTTGTTAATTAAAAGGAACATTAATTCTTTACCCTTTGACACACCCCAATACCCCTGTTGCTGCAACTGGCAAGAGAGAAAAATGTAAGCAAGAAAAATGGGGAAGAAGAGTGTTTTTCCCACTCTTGAGTTGATCATACTACACGTAAACTTGCTTCCTCCTACACGTGTTGAAATGGGGGAGTAAGGAAAGGTATGACTAAGCCCCCTAAACCCTCACCTCTGCAGATCAAAAATAATAAATAAAAAATATCCTTTGATATGCATATATATATATATATATACACATATACGTACATTTTTAATTATGTGATATTTTGGGGTGTTATACTGCCTCTCCAGGTAGTGCAGTCTAGATCTTTACTTTTTTGCTTCTCTCTCGATATCTCTCTCCGGGTGGTGCAGTCGTCGGCCATGGCGGAGCTGGGAGGGAAGGGAAGTGGTCTAGGATTAGAAGGGGGGCTGACGAGGAAACCCCATCTGATGTGGAACAAAAAAAAATTGAAAATTATATTCCACACGTGAAAAAACCAGCCATATCATCAAGTTACCTCCTACAATAGGTAATGGGCTATTTTTGGCAAAACTGTGTAATTTGTAGGGTAGTTTTAAGAAGTGGTAAAATTAAAGGATAATATCGTAAATGTGGTATATATATGAGGTATTTTTACTACTTTTCCTTTAAATAAGATCATTCTCCAGATTCATTTACTAATCCTAGTCTTTCAATTCATCTTTGCCATTGTAATCTTTCCCTCTCCATTCTTCAATAGATTCACTTTAGGTTTTCACCAAACATATATTAACATGGAAGCTATAAATGTACCGTTCGCTCAATGTAATGCAAATTAAAAATTCAATTGTTGTGTTTTTAATTTTCTCACTGAAAAATTAAGAAGCAAATAATTAATAGCATTTTTATTTTGCTTTCCCAGGATTTTTCAATGTGTCTTAAAACTCATTTCACCAATTTTAGCCATGCAATTTATGGAAACAACAAATTGAAGACCTAATCATATCATTTATGTCTATAATGGCTCAAATATAGCTATACATTTCAAATTTGGCCACCAAATTGAATATATATATATATATATATTTCATACCTAGCTACCCTAGTGTGTGTATATATATATATATATATATATATATATATTCATCCCTAGCCACCCATCCTTATGCCTAAATCGTAATAATAAGTTCATAATTTTGATGTATGTACTTACAATTAATACGTAAAATTTAATCACGATCAAATAAGGAAACAGTAAAACTCATTCCTACAATTACACATTATATATGTGATCCCATGTTCATGGTTAATGATTAGGTGCAGTAAATCTCAATACAATTTTGGGCACTTTAGGTTTTCATTTAAAGGTTTGTTTCGTTAAGGAAACAATTTCTTTTTTTACCATTGAATTTTTTAAATATTATTTTCCACTTTACATCTTTGTCTACCACATTTCTGGTTTATCATTTTCTGAAACAATTTGGTATATGTTTTCGTTTGCTTCTTAGGTCCTCATGACTTACACCCATATCGCTTAAACCAATATCATAGTTTTGTAACAAACATATAACAAGATTCAATTTCTAACAAATATGTTCTTTTTTTCATTGTTTTTTTATGACAACATATTTTCAAATTATATTCCTCACAATAACTAGACTTTTTGCGACAATAAATCTTTTGTAAAAAAACTTATCACGAATAATCACTTTTCCTAGTAGTGGTATTTGATAATTTTTTATTTTTTATTTTGGTAAAAATCAGCTTTGAAATGCTTCAATTTATTTTATGAATATTTGCTGCATTTTAGAGTGTCGAAAAAATCCTAACCGTAGAAGTGTCCACTAGAGTCTTTTGAATAGTACTGTAAAATGTACTAAATTTAAAGTTCATACATAATTGTACATTTCAAAATTTTATACAAAAAATGTCAAATCATATATAGTAATTTGGATAAGACAATATTTTTAACCCCAAATAAATTAAATGAATGTTTTTGGATGAAATTATTAATATCATAATTAATCCCTGAAATTGTGTCCTTATTGCATAATTGGTGTGGTAACTGCATGTGTTAAAGTTGAAGTGAACTCATATATGTGTGCACAAATAAGCACTTCAATCAATAATTAACACCAATTAGGTATACAAGACAAAAGCGATATTGTTAATATTCAAATGCACTAGTTACTATATATTCATAAATTAGATACATTTAATTAGAGCCATCTATATGTTCTGGGCTTAATTAATTCTTTCTTGAATTGTATCAAACCAATCCTTCAATTTCAGCTCTTATTTTCAGTGAACAATGCATATTTTGGGTACATTGAATTTTACAGCTTTCCCTAAAATATTCTCAGCCTTAGACATTAGACAAATCAAACAGTGACCATATATACATATATATATATGTCTATATAAAGTACTTACATGCATAATAATAGTCGACAATCATCTATTACACATTCTGTATACCTAAATTGTAATTTTTAATTTTTTATTTTGATAATATAGAAATATAGATTTAATTTTTCTACTTACAAATATAGAAAAGTTAATCATGAAAATAAGGAAATTAAGATTAAAACCCATTCCTACAACCTCACGTTATGTGCACATGCAGTTAATGATTAGGCACAATAAATCTCAATCCTAATTTGGGTACTTTAGGTTTTACCAAACATTCAAAGGTTTGTTTTCTCAAGGAAAACATTTCTTTGTCATTGAGATTTTTAAATATTATTTTCCACTACAATTTTGTCTACTTAGCTACCGGATTTTTATGTTTTTATGAAACGATGAATATCTAATTCATATTAACCCATTTATTCGAATCCGGATTCTTAATATTTATCTCTGGTTTCTGTTGATAAAAGTTGAAAATTTTTCTCAACAAGTCCCTCCTCGCCTCATTGATATTTGATAGCACAATGGTTACATAAATTTCAGCTCTCAGCAATCGTCTTGTACCGGCCTAAAAAATATTGTACATGAAAATAAATAATAACATATCACATCAAAAATTATTAAAGAAAAGAAATAATACTTTTGTCAAATCAGGAGATGTATATGCAACTCCATCAAAATGCTTTATGTGATGTATCATATACACTCCACAATCTAAATCAACATTTGTCGTTTGCCATTTGAATTCAACATTCTCAAACGGACATGTAGCCATTTTATAAGCCTTTTCATAATTTTCCTCAGCTAAAAATATCAACATTTGTTTTCTCTGAAAAAAAATCATTCAAAAAAAAAAAAAACAAAACACATAATTAATATATGCATAATTTATATATGATACCTAAATGAAATATATATAATACCTATATGAAACACTAATAATACATAAAAGACATTTATATCACACCTGTATTGTATACTAATTATACATAAAAGACATATATTTAACACCTGTATAACATACTAATGATACCAATAAAACATATATTTGATACACATGAAACAAAAAAAACAAAAAAAACAATGAAAAAAATTACCAATATCTCAGCAACTTTGAAGAAGCCATCATCTCCATCATCATATTTTCTATTATCAAGATACTGAAATTTCTTATCCACCATATTGAAAACACCAGCAGCATAGTAATTCTCATAAACAAATGGAATGAATATCTGAAATTTCAAGAAACAAAAAAAAGACATTAAAACATATAATTAACTACTGTAAAGTAATTTAAAAAATAATGAAAAACAGATTACAATTTCAATACTATGAATAAGATGCTTGTACTAGAGGCTAGCCAGGACTTCCAACTGTTTCTCATACCACTTACATTTTCTTCAAATTCACCCACCTCATCCATGATTTTCACCAAACAAATCTACAAAAACAATAATGAATAGATAAACATCACTCCAAAACATAAAAAACACAAAGATATGTATAACTTACACTATGTTCCATATTGAACACAAAACGACTTATGTTCATTTCAAAATCTTTTTTTGCATTCACCATAAGACACCAAACACTGATAACAATGTTGTATATTTGAGTTCTTGGAAGTAATGAAATCATATCTTCTCTTGGAACATTATGGAAATACCCATTCTTAAACAATGTCTCATCGCTGCAAAAAAACAAACACAAAATTATAAATAATACATAATGAATATAAATATGATACCTTAAAATTACAAATATAACACCTTCAGTATTATATAACTAACCAGTATAATAAACAAAGTGAAATTAATAACAATAAAAAATAAACTTATGAGCATCTTCATGAAAACAGTAGTCAACAACCTCCCTGTGTTGTTGATCCAACACATTCACAAACTTCTTAGAATACAGAAGAAAATCAGACAAATAACCAACTTCATCTTTAATTGTCCAAAATTCACAACATTCTTTCCCTTCGAACCAACATACATAACAGACATAACAACTTCACTTAACTCCTTTTTAGATGGAATATCTTTATCAGATATATCATCATCATCATTCAAATCTGCAACACTCTTCTCCTGTGGAGTACGAATTTCTTCATACTGAGGAGGATCTGGAGATAGAAGTTCAAAGGATGACATA
>CM016722.1:45920622-46078230 GCA_005771605.1 Scutellaria baicalensis
ATAATTTGTGGAGCAATGGTGGATGGATCAGAAGCAATTAAGAAATCGAGTCCAGAAAACCTTTCAGCTTCAAGTAGTCTTGTTGATGATGAAGACTACGTCCATAGCAAAGATGATTGCGCTGAGAATTTGAGAACAGAATGCCGGGCTCAAGTTGCTAATGCGGTATTCTGTCAGCAAACCGGAGATCTAGTAAACGAAACAGTCGTCGGTGATTGCCCCACAAACGTTGTTGAGAATTATTATATAAACTGTTTTTTAGAAGATTTGATTCCAGATCTCCAAAAGCAAAGTTGTTGCAACAAAACCAATGAAACTGAGATCAAGGAAAGAGCTAATGAAGTGTGGGATTATATTGTTACGATAACAGAATTCTATTAATTGATCCATCACTTTAATTTGCATGTAAAGTAATCTCAGTAATAACTGTACGTTGAGTGATTTTCTTTATCAATTAAAGTATTTGTTTTACATATATATATGAACATATGGTCACTCTTGATTAATTTGTTTATTGTATAATGATGAAAATATTAAGGGGAAAAATGTTCCTGGTTCCAATACTCTCCGATAGAGATGTAAATGAACCGAATTGAATCAAATATCAACAAGCTCGATCAAGTTCAACTCGTTCATTAAAGTGCAGGTGGCCCATTAAACAACAAGGTAAAAAAATGACATGATGTTAGTGTCACACAATCCTCATAATTCATGAATGCGTTGGTGTGTTTGCATGTTTGGTTTGTGTCGTGTGAACCATATATGAACATATGCAAGTGTCCCTTTCGCTTTTTTATGTCATGCGAATCACCATTTGTTGATGTTTATTTTTAATAAACATTTAATTTATTATTTTGCCTTAATTCACTAAATATTGTTTTTGTACTCTTTTAAGACTCTTTTGTAGGCTTAAAAACGTGCTATGAAATAGTGGAGGAGTGGAGAAAATTAAAGATCAAGTCATCCTTTGAAAAGTGGAGAAGAGGTTGAAGTTGACCTTGTCAACCAAGCTTGAAGTGGTCATATTTGAGGGAGCATAACTTCCACCTCACAACATGGTTGAGAACGTGCCATACATGGATGGAAAGAGTGTGGAACAAGCTTTCCAGACGTCTATAAATACCTTTCCTCACTTCACCTGACAAGGTGGCAAGACGAGCAGAAACGAGAGAGAAAGCAGTGCAGTCATACAGTTCTTGTGTTATTGAGAGTGTGATAACATCCTGTCTAACATCTGTGTTCTTTAATCTGTTTCAGTCATTTCTTGTGACTGATTCTTTTTGTTCTCAAACAGGTTGTAGGGTGTTGTCTTTTAGTTTCTCTCTTTCTTCTCAGTAGTTGGTTTAGGCGTCTTTGAGACGTTAGGATTCCTTGTTCTCTTTCTAATAGATTTTGATAGGGATCGTTTTTGTAAATCTTTTTAGTGAAGATTTTTGCCCTGAGGCACCTCACAAGTTATATTTTATAACTTGTGAAAAATTTACATCCGTATGTCTTTTTATTCCGCTGCGTATTTATTTTAACTCTATTTTTCAATCTGTGTCGTTGACGGTGTTGTCCAACACTGTCTTTAACACTGCTGTTTTTGAGTCTATCGATTTTACCATTGGCACGACCACTTTCAAGTGGTATCAGAGCCAACACCTGATACACTAAGTGTTTGGTTCCTGGTAGTCGTGCAATGGATCCAGCTAATCCTAATCTTGGTCATCTTCCCATTCTTGATGGCTCCAATTATCCTTACTGGAAAATTCGTATGCGTTCATATCTCAAATCATTGGATATGAGAGCATGGAAATCTGTCCTAAATGGTTATGAGACTCCAAGATATCCACAAGATCATGAAGGTGATGTTGTATACAAACCTGAATCGGAGTGGACACTTGAGGAGTCCAATCTTAATGTTGCTAATGAGAAAGCAATCCATACCATATTTTCATGGGTTGACATGTATATGTTCAAACTCATACAAAATTGTGCAACAGGAAAAGAAGCATGGGATACTCTTCAAGCTCATTGTGAAGGAGATGCAAGTGTTCGTGACACTCGGTTACGCTATCTTACAACTCAATTTGAAAATCTTCGTATAATACCATCACCAACAAGCGAATGATACTAATAAACAACCAAATGCTGTTGACGGTGGAAAATTCCGAAGGGTATTTTTATCTTCTAAAAAGTATTGGGGTGATCCTGTAAGTTTAAATTTTTTATAGAAATCATATTAGTTCTATTATATTTTAAATTCTCAAAATCATGTCTTCCATTCGAGAATAAACGAGAGAAATTGAGCCATTTGGTTACGATTTAGAGGAAATTTGGTTTTCAACTTGAGGGACAGTCATGAAGTTTTTTGACGATATATATTTAAAGAGCTTTTCAATAATATATTAAAAGCTTATGAAAAAAAAAGTTATACTATAAATTTAATATTTTTATTAAAGTATTGTAGTATTAGAAGTTAGGGATAATTTCAATTTTGGTTTTATATGTAAGACAATTTCCATTTTTTTTGACAATTAAGTATTCGTTTTTCAATTTTGGTCCTCTACGTTTTAATTTTTTTCAATTTCAGTCATTTATTTGTCTAAATTTGCAACACTGCTGACGTAGCTACCAAAATTGGAGGCAAAATATAATTATCTTTTATATAAGAATCAGTAAGTTTGAATTACCAAAATCGAAAGGAAATAAAATTAAATAACCATGGAGGTTAGACTTTGGTTCAAATAATCTATCAAACTAAAATTATTCTTCTTTAGCATTCTAAATTTGAGACTAAAAATTAGTTTCATATTAATATATATTTAAAGAAGTTTTCAATGATATATTAAAAGCTTTAATAAAAAGTTATATTATAAATTTAATATTTTTATTAGAGTATTGTACTATTGGAAGTTAGGGATAATTTCATTTTTGGTTTTATATGTAAGAAAACTTCCATTTTATCAGCGAGAACCAAATATAATTGAGAAATTAATCAATCAAAAGATAAAAATACCCTAAAAAATAAGCATCTTCGGGACAATATTTCAATGTATCGGTATATAAGTATCATTCGCAAATGTTGGCAGTTGTAAAGTTTCAAAGTTCTAATAATTTTGTGTGAAAAGGGTTATAGTTTGGCTTGATTTTTGTTATTTACCTTATTTTTTCATAATAACAAATTATAAATTCACATGTACGAAAAGAGTTCAAGAAAAATGGTTAAATTTGAATTTTCATTCATTTTTTGCTCGATTCGAAAATTCATTAAAAATTTAAAAAATTGATTTGGAGCTTCTCTTGGGCTTGCCGAGAGAATCAATTTGATGTGAAATTTGTGCATTATGGTTAAGATTTGAAGGAAATCTGGTTTTCAATTTGAGAGACGATCATGAAGTTTCTCATCGACTATGGTGGCGGTTATTTGATGGTATTGATCTATTTTTTGTCATATTGTTATAAAAATTTAATGAAACATGGTGTTTAGTTGAATTTAATTGAGGCGAAAATTAGAGTTTTGAGAATTTTTCGGTAGAGTTGATGTAGCAGCTATCAGCAAGCTAATGGTTGGAGAAGGAAGATGCAACAAAAAATAAATGAAAGTTTATTTAATTAATCAAAAGACAAAAATACCCAAAAAAAATAAGCATCTTCGAGACAATATTTCACTATATCATGCTATAAGTCATTCGCTAAGGTTAGTTGTTGTATAGTAAAGTTTCAAACTTCGGATACATTTGTGCAGAAAGGTTGAACAATGATAATATATAAATATCAAATTAGAAGTTTAGAGAAAAATAATAATTAAAATAAAATTATTATTTCTGTAAACATTGTTGCACATGAATATAATATATGATATGTCACTTTAGTTATCATAAAGTTAACAAGAGATCAAAAGTTAATATTGTTTCAAATATTTATAAATATTAATGATCTGTAATTGATTATGTGGAAATTATCTGAAATTTTGCATCTATATTTAATATATTGATAGAAAGAAAATTAACAAGAGAAATGTTAATATTGTATCAAGTATTTATAAATATTAATGATCTATAATCCATGATTATGTGGAAATTATTTAAGATTTCGCACCTATATTTAAATGTATTGATAGAAAGAGAAATGTGTCTCTTATACTTTATGAACATAATATATATAAATTAAAAAGAAAATTTAAATAATCATAAAACATGGTTTATAGTATAATAGAATATTTGATAGTAAATATTAACATGACATAGAAATAAGAATTTTGAGATGGTGAATTCATACAGTACATGAATTATGCTGATTAGTAAAACAATTGAATAACGTGGAAAAATTGAATGATATATCTAAAATGTTTTTATAAGACCTCTTTTTTTTTCTTTTTTTTTTAAATGAGCATCAATCAATTGAGTTGCAGATGACTTAACTGTAAATATTATGAGTTATTTAACAAATAAAATAGAAATAATGTTTCTTAGTTTTATGATAAAATAGGAATAATGTGATTCTAAAACGTGAGTAAACAATTCAACAGATAATTTTTAACTAATAATTGAATAAACTTTGAAGAAATTATTGTATTAATGGAATTCTTATATCCTAAAAAATTAGTACTTAATATCTTCAAAAAAAAGGTATTTAAATAATAAATCATGTAGTTGTAGTCTCCCATGTGCAACGCTAGTGTGTTATACTAGTGTGTGTGTGTGTATATATATATATATATATATATATCACAAATGTTCCTGTGCACCAGGTGCACGGATCTGGATTGGTGCAACTGGGGCGACCCGACCCGGATCCGCGCAACTCGGTCACCTGGAATTTTTTTCTTTTTTTTGCTTCAGCCTGTTACCTTTATGTTGTAAGGATGTGACCTTTATGTTATATAAGTGTGAGCTCTATATATAAATGTTATGACCTTTATCTTCACTAACTTAGGAAAAAATTAAGATTTCCAGTTTTTTTAACTTCAGATTGAGACCTTTATGCTGTATTGTTGTGACCTTTATGTACAATTCTTGTAACCTTTATGTACAAATATTATGACCTTAAGAGTGTAAAATTCTTCCTTTTTTTCTAAGTTAGAGTATATAAAGGTTATTACATTTATACATAAAGGTCACATTTATATAATATAAAAGTCACACTCATTCAACATAAAGGTAACAGTCTGAAGCGAAAAAATAAAATTTAAAAAAATTATAAAAAAAAAGTGCTCGGATTTGGGTCGACCCGGACCCGACCCGAATTGTATGTGCACCAGTTGCACAGGAGACTAACTCTCTATATATATATATATTTGTATATATTTGTTTGAGAGATGATAATTTTTTTATAGCACTAACCATCATTCATGATAAGAGTGTTTGTGTCAACAACTATTTTATAGCAGAACTGAATCAAGCTTGTTGATATTCAACTCAATTTGATTCGTGTACATTCCTGTTTGGAAGTGACCACATATATACTTTTCCCCTTAATATTCTCATATCCATAAACATAAGACAAACCAAAAAGTGACATATATACACTTTATTTGATTAAAAAACAAAATCACTGATCACTAGTTATTAATGATCAGTTTAAATGAAAGTGTAGGCTATAGTACCATAATAATATAATCTCATATTTGGCTGGCTCTTTTCTTAATCACAGTATCAATGGTTTGGTTGCAAAAACACTTTTGGAGATCTGGAACCAAATATTTAGAAGAGCAACTTACATAATAAATGATAGTGTTGTCAACCTTGTGCCACAAACACTACACATCTTTTAAAATAGTGATGCAAAATAGTGTTACTATTTAATGTTAGCGACACATTTTAAGGTGTCCTTAAATAATTTTGTGTTTGAAAAAAATCCATTGTTAAACAAACTGTAATGGTTAGGATTTTAGAGTACTCCAATTTTGTAATAAGTATCGTACTTAGAATATTTTTAGGATTCTTCAATTGAACTACATTGCTGCATGCTGCAAGAAGCAAAACATAAGATATATAAATATAGCGGGGCAACACTTTGAAGAATTTGCTATAGAACTACGCTGCATGCTACAAGGAACTCTGATGCAACAGACAGTTGAAATGCAGCAAGTACAATAAGTTGCAGCAACTGAAGGGACATGCAGAAGATCAATCAAGGGATCAACAAAAGGTCATTGCATGTCAATGATACGAGGAAGAACAACTTCAGTTGTCACTGCAGTTCACATCAGGCTACTATGCATAGTGACAAAATCAAAGGTACGGAGGACCAATGCGGAGCAGCCACCTATGCCTGAACTGACTGCAAAAGCTGCAACAGGAGGACAACCGCATTAACGAATCTGCAACATGGAGAAAACGACATTGCATACAAACTGCAGACGCACATTAAGCTGTACCCGAAGATCAAAGGAGATCAAAGAGTTGACCAAATAGATCAAAGTAAGGACGTTTTGAAGCTCAAAATCATTAAATGATGATATTTTTTGTGAAATAAAGTTCTTATGAAATAATATTTGAATGATGATGATCTTTGTATTGTAAATTTATGATCTAAATGTAACGGTAAATTGTTATAATAAAGTATATTTTTAGCTCTAGGACTCATTTAATAAGTTATGCGGGTTTATAAGATAGTTTTAAATGTGTGCATATGTTTCGATTCATGTGATTAAATTGATGAGTAGTTATGAATTTTTCTACTTCATTGAACTCTTATATAAAGCTTACGCAAGTTTATGACTTATATTGCTCAAAAGAGAAGAATTGAAGGCTATATAAAAGTAAAGACAATGTTGATAATAATATTTGTCATAATTTGTGGAGCAATGGTGGATGGATCAGAAGCAATTAAGAAATCGAGTCCAGAAAACCTTTCAGCTTCAAGTAGTCTTGTTGATGATGAAGACTACGTCCATAGCAAAGATGATTGCGCTGAGAATTTGAGAACAGAATGCCGGGCTCAAGTTGCTAATGCGGTATTCTGTCAGCAAACCGGAGATCTAGTAAACGAAACAGTCGTCGGTGATTGCCCCACAAACGTTGTTGAGAATTATTATATAAACTGTTTTTTAGAAGATTTGATTCCAGATCTCCAAAAGCAAAGTTGTTGCAACAAAACCAATGAAACTGAGATCAAGGAAAGAGCTAATGAAGTGTGGGATTATATTGTTACGATAACAGAATTCTATTAATTGATCCATCACTTTAATTTGCATGTAAAGTAATCTCAGTAATAACTGTACGTTGAGTGATTTTCTTTATCAATTAAAGTATTTGTTTTACATATATATATGAACATATGGTCACTCTTGATTAATTTGTTTATTGTATAATGATGAAAATATTAAGGGGAAAAATGTTCCTGGTTCCAATACTCTCCGATAGAGATGTAAATGAACCGAATTGAATCAAATATCAACAAGCTCGATCAAGTTCAACTCGTTCATTAAAGTGCAGGTGGCCCATTAAACAACAAGGTAAAAAAATGACATGATGTTAGTGTCACACAATCCTCATAATTCATGAATGCGTTGGTGTGTTTGCATGTTTGGTTTGTGTCGTGTGAACCATATATGAACATATGCAAGTGTCCCTTTCGCTTTTTTATGTCATGCGAATCACCATTTGTTGATGTTTATTTTTAATAAACATTTAATTTATTATTTTGCCTTAATTCACTAAATATTGTTTTTGTACTCTTTTAAGACTCTTTTGTAGGCTTAAAAACGTGCTATGAAATAGTGGAGGAGTGGAGAAAATTAAAGATCAAGTCATCCTTTGAAAAGTGGAGAAGAGGTTGAAGTTGACCTTGTCAACCAAGCTTGAAGTGGTCATATTTGAGGGAGCATAACTTCCACCTCACAACATGGTTGAGAACGTGCCATACATGGATGGAAAGAGTGTGGAACAAGCTTTCCAGACGTCTATAAATACCTCTCCTCACTTCACCTGACAAGGTGGCAAGACGAGCAGAAACGAGAGAGAAAGCAGTGCAGTCATACAGTTCTTGTGTTATTGAGAGTGTGATAACATCCTGTCTAACATCTGTGTTCTTTAATCTGTTTCAGTCATTTCTTGTGACTGATTCTTTTTGTTCTCAAACAGGTTGTAGGGTGTTGTCTTTTAGTTTCTCTCTTTCTTCTCAGTAGTTGGTTTAGGCGTCTTTGAGACGTTAGGATTCCTTGTTCTCTTTCTAATAGATTTTGATAGGGATCGTTTTTGTAAATCTTTTTAGTGAAGATTTTTGCCCTGAGGCACCTCACAAGTTATATTTTATAACTTGTGAAAAATTTACATCCGTATGTCTTTTTATTCCGCTGCGTATTTATTTTAACTCTATTTTTCAATCTGTGTCGTTGACGGTGTTGTCCAACACTATCTTTAACACTGCTGTTTTTGAGTCTATCGATTTTACCATTGGCATGACCACTTTCAAGTGGTATCAGAGCCAACACCTGATACACTAAGTGTTTGGTTCCTGGTAGTCGTGCAATGGATCCAGCTAATCCTAATCTTGGTCATCTTCCCATTCTTGATGGCTCCAATTATCCTTATTGGAAAATTCGTATGCGTTCATATCTCAAATCATTGGATATGAGAGCATGGAAATCTGTCCTAAATGGTTATGAGACTCCAAGATATCCACAAGATCATGAAGGTGATGTTGTATACAAACCTGAATCGGAGTGGACACTTGAGGAGTCCAATCTTAATGTTGCTAATGAGAAAGCAATCCATACCATATTTTCATGGGTTGACATGTATATGTTCAAACTCATACAAAATTGTGCAACAGGAAAAGAAGCATGGGATACTCTTCAAGCTCATTGTGAAGGAGATGCAAGTGTTCGTGACACTCGGTTACGCTATCTTACAACTCAATTTGAAAATCTTCGTATAAAGGAACATGAGAACATTACTAGTTACTTTGAGCGTATAATTGATATCTCTAATGAATGTCAATTGCTTGGTGAGCCTCTTACTCAGAAACAACTTATTTCCAAGGCTGTTCGTACTCTTCCGGAGAGGTTCAACATCAAAGTTTCAGCAATTGAAGAAGCACACAACCTTTCCAAGATGAAACTTAACACCTTGATGAATATTCTGAAGAATTTTGAGTTAAATCTCACATCTCAACAAGATTCATACAAAGGAAAAGAAAAGAGTATAGCATTCCAAGCACAATCATCAGAGATCTCAACTGATGATAAAGGTGAAGATGCTTCTGATGATATTGGAGAATGTACAAGCGTAGCCATGCTCACTCGGAAGTACAATTCCATGATGAGGAAGCTCAACAAGGAGAAAGTTCAATTCAAAACCAAGGAACAACAAACCAAACTGATTGGTCTCCCATCTAAAAAGCCTCTTTACTCTCCACCCAAGAAAGGAAATCAAATGAGAAAGACATCAAGTGATTCCAAAAATTTTAATCCTAAACATTTGGAATCAATTCAATGTCATGCTTGTTCTAGTTGGGGACATTATGCCAACGAATGTCCAAATACATTGAGGAAATATGGCAAAACCAACTTGTGGGTGTCACTCAGTGATGATGAGGACGATGCAGATGATAAGGCTGAAGGCTCAGAACAATCAGCCTTGATGGCAACGCTGGATGAAGAGTTGATGTCAGATTCTGAAGATGTCATGCATGATGTTGGTCTGAGTGTTACTGATGATGTTATAACACCAACAACAACATCCAGAAGGTACAGATTTTTGGATTATTCTGACATTAACTGTTTTTGTGCCTTTGATGATAACGATGCAGAGTCTCATGAGAACAAAGAGGTGGACAAAGATGCAATAATTGAAGAATTGCAACGTCTTTATGAAGACTTACTCAAAGAATGGAAGAAACAATCCAAGAATGTTAAGAACTTGTCCAAAGAGAATGATGCCTTGAAGAGTTCAATAGGACAACTTGAGGTATTACTCACCAAAAGAGATGCTGAATTGAATAAGATTCAAACTAAACTTGATCAAGCTGAAGCTACCTTCAAGAAACTCAACACGGGAACTTCAAAGTTGGATGAAGTACTCATGTATCAGGTATACAACGTGGGTAAGTCATGTACATCAGGTATTGGGTTCCAAGAATCTCTTGACACTATATTTCCAAACTTTTTTCTTAATGAAAAGTGTAAAACAAATTTTGTGAAAGAAAAAGGTGTTGAAAAGAATGATTCTAAGAAAAAGCCCAGGAGAAGGAAATTTGTTTGCCATTTTTGTTTTAAACCTGGGCATATTAAACCTTTTTGCTTCAAACTAATAAATATTTTGGACAGAAATGGGATGTTATCCTCAATGTTACCTAACATCAAGAATAACATCTCTGCGCAGAAAATCAAAACAGTGTTCAAGAAAGTTTGGGTACCCAAAACTGATGTGAAATGCACTGTTGTGTATACTGCTTTAAAGACTAACATCTCAGGTTCATGGTATTTCGATAGTGGTTGCTCACGTCACATGACGGGCACAAGAAATCTCTTAAATGATTATGAACTTGTTGATGGAGGGTCTGTAACTTACGGAGGAGGCTCTAAGGGTAAGATCGTTGGGAAAGGAACACTCAATGTTCCTGGATTCCCAACTTTTGTGTATAGTTATACCAACAATTGTGTATAGTTAGACCATGCAACTATGTGTAGGTAGGTCTAACTATGTACAAAGGTATGTCTAACATATATAAATGTATGTTTAACTATATACAAATGTATGTCTAACATATACAAAGGTATGTCTAAGTATACATAAAGGTATGTCTAACATCACATAGTGGTATGTGCCAAAATTCAAAAATCAAGCCAAAAAAAGACAAGACATGAAATTTGGGCAGAACTGGTATGTTTAACATAGCTTAAAGGTATGTCTAACATAACCTAAATGTATGTCTAACATAACCTATTGGTATGTGATTTTTTTCAAAAATTATGTGCGAAAAAAAAAAAAAAAGATGGGGTCCAGGGTGTATGGATCTTAGATCCATGCACCTGATTCACAAGAGACCTACTATATATATATATATATATATATATATATATATATATATATATAAAGAAAACTTTCAATAAAAATAGCAATAACTATTTTTTCCTCCCAATTAACATACTATAAATGGAAAGAAAGTAGTTACAATAAATTAAACAAATCAAAAATAAAAATTTATACTTTTATGGGTTGTGGGGTCCACTAAGTTAGACTATACCTATGGGTAGGTAGGTTATGAAGTTATATTTTATCTTTTTTCACTATTTCATATAAATTATAATCTTTAAATTAATTATTTTTTATTTTGAATTTTGTTTTAGTTTATGAAAAATATAAATTTTATATTTACATTTTGATGCAAAATTGTATTTAACAAGCTTACAAATACAAAGATAAATGACTAAATTAAACTATAAATTAGAAAATTAAAAAATAATTTTTAAAATAAAAAGTCTTAGATTTTTTGAGAAATAAAAAACAATGAAAAACATTTTGGTATAATTGTTTGATATATCTTCCAATATAAGTGGGTTGAATATTTAACTAGCTACGTTATTTAAATTTTAAATACTTATCAAGATTTTTTAGTTATTTGATGAGATTTATATATTTTCTTTAAAGATATCTATAATTGTGAATGCAAAGGACATTTGTTAATAAATATGAATCAAAAAATATAATAATATATTAATCATGATACTTATATCTATATTAATCTGTAACATGCACAACATATCTTTATGAAGTAACATATTTTTTAAATATCAATTGTCGTTTACAATAAATGTTTCTCAGTACTAAATTTGATTTAATTTATTTTAATTTACAATATTAATGGTACATATACAAAATTGGTGTTTATTTAACAACCTCATATTCAAATATATAATTTAAAATTCATTGTTAAACATAGATATATATACATTTATATATTATTATTTGTATTTTAAAATTATAATATTATTTAAGATGTGACACATTAATGAAAAAGAATCAATTCTTATTAATATATAATTTAGGTTAAGATAATAGTATTACATTATATTATTAGAAAATTTAAAACTTATCAATCGTATATTACAAACCGTGCGATACTAGTTCTAGTTAAAAGACATGATTTCACTGTTGGGCTAAATTAGTAGAGTATAAACTCACATCCATTGGTGGGTTAAGTAAACCAGACCTTAGAGAGGCTAATCACAAATTTTAACCCAGCTTAAAATCCTCAATCAAACTAAATATAATGGATGATAAAGGGTGTTTGTTTCCAATCCTCCAATCCAAACTGAAGTAGATAATAAATCATTTTTGGTCCTACCTCGGGAGTTGTGTCTGATTTTAGTCGTACTTATAGTTTAGTAGATCTTTTTTTTTTTTCCCTGGAATTTTACATTCTCCAATGGATTTTTCTTTAGTGAATTAATATACTCACCCCAATTTAGCAATTTCCCCTATTTAATAAATGATATGTAAAAAGTAAATGCATTTTATAGTTGTTAAACTCGGGTTTTTTGCATATGGCTTAATACGCCGTTTCATTTCTGTACATATTTTTTATATCAAAAATACTTCATATATTATTTTACAATTATTTCAGAGATTTTGGAGTGCTTTTGTGCCAAGTAACGTGGTTATAGACTAAGGAATGAATCTGAAATTTCTTAAAAGAGAGACAAATTAAAACAAAATACTAAGAAACAACCAAACACTAAAAAGAAATAAAGAAGAATAACTAATTTTGAAAAAAGTAAGCTAAAATAAAAAATAAAAAAAGAATGTAGCTTTCTAGAAACAGTTTGAAATATAAAATATTAAGAAAAACAATTGTGATCAGATAAATTGAAAACTAAAGTAATTATGAAGATACTTAGTTAATTAATTGTCTTTTACGTTAGCAAGAGAGTTTAGAAACGCTAATTAAGTTTAATGATCATAATATAATTTGTCATAAGAAGTTATGATCTAAATACACATAAAACATTTATTATAATGTATATCCTTAGCCCTGGGACTCATTTCATACGTTATCAAGTCAAAGATACTTAAATGTGTGTATATGTTTCGGTAGAAGAGATTAAATTCATTGAGTTATAGTGAAGTTTTACAATTTTATTGAACTCTTATAAAAAGCTTACGCAGTTTATAACTTATATTGATCATCAAAAGAGAAGAATTCAAGCCTATATATGCAAAATAATATTATATATATATATTAGAAAAAGGTAAGAATGATGATAATATTTTTCATAATTTGTGGAGCAATGATGGATGGATCAGAAGCAGTTAAGAAGTTGATGCCAGAAAGTTGCATTTCAGCTTCAAGTCTTTTAGAGAAGAAAGACTACAGCCAAGAAAAGTGTCCTCAAAAAATGAGAACAGAATGTAGGGCTCAAGTTGCTAATGCCTTATTTTGTCAGCAACTTGGAGAAGCTGCAATAAACCATACTGTTTTATCCTGACTTCAATCTTCTTTTTTTCCGATGCCGATTGGAATTCTCCGGTTGAAAACACCTGCAAAAACAAAAAAACACCGGGGGTTTTTCCCGGTGAAGAGACTCTGACACTCAAGTCAGTAATCTAGGAGAAACTTGCTAGCGCTCTTTTCTCAATAATTTCAATGTATAATTTTGTGTGTGTGTGAATAGAAAGATAAGAGTTATAAATACTCCCTGAAAAACATGGCAGTTAGATTTTCTCCTAAAAAAGTGGAAAGTGGGCGAGATACTCGCGATCGTGGCGGTTGCTTCAAATTTGAATTAGTTCGCTCTGGATTTAGTTCGACATTTCAGCTTGCAAGTCTAATTAGTTCGCTCATATCTCTTTACAGAGCGCGAACTTTCTTGTTCGCCCACACGTTCTACCTACTTCTCTGTTCTATTCGCATCGATTAGCCTTCAAGTCGGTTGGTTTTTCAGAGTAGTTCGAATGTGGTCAGTTCGACCACATCAGTACTCCCCCCCTTTCGGAGTGTGTGTGTTCACGCACTGACGTAGTTCGCATTGTTGCTAATTATGACGCTTCTTCAAGAAGCATCGCGTCCCATCAATCATTCGCCTGCAGCGCCTTCCTTCATCCCGAGGCGCCTTTTCATCTTCACCGTTAGATCGAACTGCATCCAACGGTTGAGATCCGACTTGTCAGTTTTCTCCATCCTGAGGCGCCTTTTCGTCTTCGCCGTTAGATCGAACTACATCCAACGGCCGAGATCACGTGACCTTTCGTTTTCGCCGTTAGATCGAACTGCATCCAACGGCCGAGATCACGCGACCTTTCGTTTTCGCCGTTAGATCGAACTGCATCCAACGGTCAAGATCACGTGACTTTTCGCTTTTCCCCCCCGAAAAAATGAATCGTCACCGAGAAGCTTCTCCTTCATTTATATATACCCCCTTTTCTCCTCCATAAAACCCTTCTGCGAGAAAACTATCATTCACTCATAAGCAAGAACTCTTCTCCTGTGATTTCCAAAGTCTTTCAAACAGATCTAGGTACCCTTTCCTTTCTTTCTTTCTCCTTGCTTGTGTTTGTCAAATGGCTTCTCCTTCTTTAATCAACCTAAGGGTTTTGAGGAATTCCCCTTACGACCTATCTCTGATTCGCCAGTTCCGAAGCCTTCTACCTCTGGCCGTCAAACCCTTTCTTCCCCCCCCCCCCAAAGCGATCTTGCAAGAAAACTGTAGATAATGTTTTTTCTGCCACCAAAACCACCCAAACTCATATCGTTCTTTTGAGTTCGCTCATGGCAGCGGCGGGCTATTCTGTTATTATTCCTAGCCCTGATGATCGTCCTCATCGGGCTCCAGCCGGCTGCCAGACATGGTTCTTGAAACATGTCACCCTAGGTTTTGTTCCTCCTATTCACCCCTTTTTCCTGGAGGATGGTTCGGCGTTTGGGGTGTGTCCGAACCAATTGCACCCAAATTCTATAAGCTACATTGTAGCTTTTTACATGGTGTGCAAATTGATGGGAGTCAAGCCGACCTCTGACCGATTCCGTTCTTGCTTCGTGCTTAAACATACTAACCCCTTCCGCTTCTATTTGAGCCCTCGTAGCGGAGGAAAACGAGCTCAATTTTTATCCTCAGGAGATGATAAAATCAGCTCCTGGGAAAAATACTATTGTTTCGTTCGTGCTCCGGCGAATCGGCCTTTCTGAACTGTTCCCTGGGTCGGGAGTTCGAACCGAGTTGAGCTTGCTCCGCCCAGGGATTTCGAACTTGCGTCTTTGGACAGGCTCTTTCGGAGGGGATCGTTCGACATAGTTCGCATGAGTTCATGCAAACAGTTGTTGTCTTTCTGGGGTTTTTACCCGAACAGTCGAGTTCCCCGCAAGTTCAATCTAGGTTGCTTAAAATTTTCTTATCACTTCTCTCATTATCTCTTTTCAAACTTATCGTACTGTACCATATTGACCACTTGTTTTACTGTATTGCAGATAAGGCGATGAATAAGTTTTTCATCTTCAATGCGGCGATCCCCGAGGCCCAAAAGACTGTCTTTTCTCCTGCCGACGAAGCAGTGAATGGTAGGCAAGCTGCGGCCTTCCGCGAGAAGGAGGAGAGGCGCCTAAGTGAACTGGCCTCCAAAACCACCCCGAGCTCGACTGAGAGAGGCAGTACTTCTGCTGTATCTCCCTCAGTCATTGTTGTTCGCTCTTCCTCTCCGCCACCGGCTGCCCAAGCCGAGGGAGGGGTGAAGGCTGGTTCTGAGCGAACTGAATCAGAGCTCGCAGTTCAGGAGAGGGCCATCGTTCCGGGCGAGAAGGTTGCGGAAGAGGAGGAAGATAGCGAGGTGAAGGAGTTCAAGATGAACTTGTCTCGGGTGACGAACTTCGCCAAATAGATGAGGGTGACGGTGGTGGAGAGGAAGCGCGAACAACAGCGACTTAGGGAGATACAGCAGAAGTACTGCCTCCCTCAGTCGAGCTCGGGGTGGATTTGGAGGCCAGTTCGCTTAGGCACCTCTCCTCCTTCTCGAGGAAGGCCGCAGCTTGCCTACCATTCACTGCTTCGTCGGCCGGAGAAAAGACAGTCTTTTGGGCCTCGGGGATCGCCGCATCGAAGATGAAAAACTTATTCATCGCCTTATCTGCAATACAGTAAAACAAGTGGTCAATATGGTACAGTACGATAAGTTTGAAAAGAGATAATGAGAGAAGTGATAAGAAAATTTTAAGCAACCTAGATTGAACTTGCGGGGAACTCGACTGTTCGGGTAAAAACCCCAGAGACAACAACTGTTCGCATGAACTCATGTGAACTATGTCGAACGATCCCCTCCGAAAGAGCCTGTCCAAAGACGCAAGTTTGAAATCCCTGGGCGGAGCAGGCTCAACTCGGTTCGAACTCTCGACCCAGGGAATAGTTCGGAAAGGCCGATTCGCCGGAGCACAAACGAAACAATAGTATTTTTCCCAGGAGCTGATTTTAACATCTCCTGAGGGAAAAAAATTGAGGTCATTTTCCTCCGCTACGAGGGCTCAAATAGAAGCGGAAGAGGTTAGTATGTTTAAGCACGAAGAAAGAACGGAATCGATCAGAGGTCGGCTCGACTCCCATCCATTTGCACACCATGTAAAAAGCTACAATGTACACTACAAAAAAAACGCTGAAAGACAACGCACATAGTGCGTTGTCTTTCCCAGAAAAAAAGCGTTGTCGTATCCAGCGTTGTAAAAGACAGGCGCTGAAAGACAACGCACAAAGTGCGTTGTCTTTCTGGGATACGACAACACTTTTTAAGCATTGCACTGAGCGTTGTCTTTAAGGTTTCTATAACATATTATGCAACGCTTTTTTAGCGTTGTCTTTTGTAGCGTTGTCGTCCTTAAATTACAACATTTGTGCAACGCTTTTTTTCTTTGTTGTCTTCTTCGAATTACACAACCCTTTTGCAACGCTTTTAAGCGTTGTCTTTCTCTATAATTTTGTTTTCTTTTTATTTTATATATTCTATATCCTATAATAATTTATATAATAATAAATAATCAATAATTGTATAAACAAAATATGAATTAAAATAACGTATTCCAACTTAAATCAATGTCAAACATATATTTACAAATCCTCCCAACAATACATTTATCTAAACTTAAAAAATTGTACTTTTCAAAAAACATCAATAAAAACATATTAACAAATGTTAGCTAGATTCAATCATTTCAATAACAATAAAACCTTTACAAAAACATCACAACCTTCACAGGAAAACAGCATCATGACCTTCACATAATACTCCTTGTTTTCCTAGAATCTGTCAAATGTATGAAAAAAAGTTAGCACGAAAACTCACATATCGTTTTAAATTTGTACATAGATTAAACAACCAAAAAAAAAATCTAGCAATGTAGAAGCTAACCCTCATCTTCTTCTACCCTTTCATGTGATCTTGAATGCATTCAGCCCATTAAACACGCACTTCATCAACATCAGCTCTAGTACACTTAAGATGCGCAAATACACATAAAAGGCAATCTACAAATTATTATTATGGAATGAAATAGTCAAGAAACATTTTTGCTATGTAGAATTATAAATGCAAGAATTTTTGCATCAAACTTAGAAACTTAGTCTTGCAATAAACTTAGAAGGAAATTAAATAATAATAGTAATAGAAATCTTTACAGCAGCAGCAAAAATTGAAATGTCCCATGCCAAATGCTAAAAATTGCAGCAAAATAGTTAATTTAACACATGCTTTTCACATAACAATAGATTCAATTGTTAGATATCCCATAGTACAAATACTTCATTGTGATATTCACTAACTAAGAAAGGCTCAAGTTTGATTGCCACACATGAGCATATATAAAACCTTACACATAGTTTTCAATCTCCAAATCTGATCTCCAATCTTCAACCCCTAAAGATCAAACACAGCTTTATTTTTTAATAACTCATGATGTTCATGATTATCACTCTTGAAGTTAATTTTTAAATTGTAGAATAAAGTATTTTTCTCAACACTTTTGCTGTAGAAGAAAATAATCTATTCTAAATCAATTACAATCTTGGAGAATAGTTGAGGATTGTAGGAAAAGTCACTAAAGCTATAGTATATGCTTGAGTCAGAGTAAATAGAAAAAATTTAGGTGAAGCATATAAAGAACCAAATGAAATTCAAAATAACACCTCAAAACCGTTGGGAAAAGTAGCATTGCTTGGAGATTTCTTCTCTAGAACTCCATTTTGTTGGCTATCTGATAAAACAGCTCCATTTGGCTCACCTGGATTGGAAGTAGACATTATATGATTTTAAGTTTGCAGTGACAGAAGGACAAAAGAAAATGAAGGAAAGCATTTATTGACCATTTATTGACCTCTCTCTCTCTCTCTCTCTCTCTGTTCTTGACCATCAATACAGGAAAGCAATAATGCACCTTTGGATTTGGCTGTAACAGTAGCTTCAGAGGTCTTCACACATGAAACAAGCAGTGCCCCATGCCTTGCTGTAGATGAAAGAGTTTTTCCACCACAGATAGGCAATTTACTTAGGTTGCAGAAGGCTTTGCTATTCATGTTAATCGTGCCAGGTCTTTGCAGCAGAGACTTGAGATGAGAATCTGTCCCAACAGCACCTGAAGCACAATGATAAGCATTAAGTAGCTGCCTCGAACACAGCTGAGCAATTCACACAGATAGAAAACTGCTGGTCAGCAAGATTAAAAGCTATTTATTTACTTTGTCCAAAAAAAAATTCTCATTTATTCTGGACCAATTTATGCAAACAGTTGAGACCACTGATAGTCCCTCTAGAGGCTATAATCTCACTCTTTTGCACACATTCTTACAATTTGGCATGAAGATGTGTTGCACCTTCATGTCCATCATAAATTTCTGTGACTAACCAGGGAAACAGAAAATGAATACTCAACAGTAAGCCAAGATGGCACTGCCAAGTTGCAATTTTTCCTCATAAGTTCAACTCTCAATACACCAAACAGAGCAATTATCAGCATCAAGCAGATAAATATCACACAAAAAGCATTAAACATCAACAATCAAATGAAGCTACTGAAATCTAGCAAATGAGCACATAAGTAAAAGATATAAACAACAGAAAATGAGGAGCATCGAATGAATACTCACAGGGGCAGGTCTCATATTGGTAAAACTGAGACAATGCAGCATCATCTCCATTATTATCCAAAGCCGAATCGATATCCCTACATCTCTTGCAACTTTTGAGCACCTTTTTGAGGCACTTGTACTCAACGTGACAACACTTCTCCAAAAACCTCTCTAGATTAGTCTACAGATACTCCGAAAAGGTTTTCCCCAAACTTCATCCTGATAGTCACCCTAATTCACCCGCATTTCTTCCTTCACCTACCAAATATTCAGTAATAAAACCAAAATTGGCGATGCAGAAAAATCATAATCAGATTACATAGACATTAATGAGCATTATTAAGGTTTGGATGGAGCAGAAGAGAGAGAATGGAAAAGATGAGAGAAGAAGAAGAAAGAGAGTGGAGATTAACGTCGGTCGGCGATGGAGGCGGGGAAGAGAAGCCAGCGGTGGATGAAAGAAGGTGGGGATTAGAGAAGTTGAGCGAAGCGGTGGCCGAACAGCAGCAGCGAGGCAGCGGCGGCGTGGGTCAGCGACGGAGGCGGGGATGGGAGAATCCTAGAGTACAGCCGCGAATGAGAGGAGGCGGGGATGAGACAACTCGAGGGAATCGGTGGCCTGGCGGCGGCGGCCAGCCAGCAGCGGCGACGGCAGCGGCAGAGGGGCGGAGGCAGCGTGGGTTGGGTGAGGAGAAGAGATATCTAGGGCTTTGAATTGGGATTTAATTTCCACACTATGTAGATGTAATTTGTGACTTAGTTAGATTCTCCCAAATTTACTAAGGGTAAAATTTATAAAAAGCGTTGAAAGACAACGCTCCCAAAAGCGTTGCAAAAAGCGTTGTCTATCAGAGCAAAAATGCGCTGAAAGACAACGCCCCTCGAAAGCGTTGCAGAAAAGCGTTGTCTATCAGCGCAAAAGTGCGCTGAAAGACAACCCCTTATAAAAAGCGTTGTCTTTCTGCGAACTTGTGTTGTCTTTTAGCACAATCCAACATAGAAAGACAACGCTTTTTGTAAAAAGGGTTGTAAATTTCATAAAGACAACAGAAAGCGTTGTCTTTCCTGTGTTGTCTTTCTGCATATTTCTTGTAGTGGTAGCTTATAGAATTTGGGTGCAATTGGTTCGGACACACCCCAAACACCGAACCGACCTCCAGGAAAAAGGGGTGAATAGGAGGAACTAAACCTAGGGTGACATGTTTTAAGAACCATGTCTAGCAGCCGGCTGTAGCCCGATAAGGACGATCATCAGGGCTAGGAATAATAACAGAATAGCCTGCCACTGCCATGAGCGAACTCAAAAGAACGATATGAGTTTGGGTGGTTTTGGTGGCAGAAAAAACATTATCTACAGTTTTCTTGCGAGATCGCTTTGGGGGGGGAAGAAAAGGTTTGACGGCCAGAGGTAGAAGGCTTCGGAACTGGCGAATCAGAGATAGGTCGTAAGGGGAATTCCTCAAAACCCTCCTCAGATTCGCTCTCGTCCCTTAGGTTGATTAAAGAAGGAGAAGTCATTTGACAAACACAAGTAAGGAGAAAGAAAGAAAGAAAAGGGTACCTGGATCTGTTTGAAAGACTTTGGAAATCACAGGAGAAGAGTTCTTGCTTATGAGTGAATAATAGTTTTCTCGCAGAAGGGTTTTATGGAGGAGAAAAGGGGGTATATATAGAGGAAGGAGAAGCTTCTCGGTGACGATTCAATTTTTCGGGGGGGAAAAGCGAAAAGTCGCGTGATCTTGGCCGTTGGATGCAATTCGATCTAACGGCAAAAACGAAAGGTCACGTGATCTTGGACGTTGGATTCAGTTCGATCTAACGGTGAAAACGAAAGGTCGCGTGATCTCGGCTGTTGGATGTAGTTCGATCTAACGGCGAAGACGAAAAGGCGCCTCGGGATGGAGAAAACTGACAAGTCGGATCTCAACCGTTGGATGCAGTTCGATCTAACGGTGAAGATGAAAAGGTGCCTCGGGATGGAGGAAGGCGCTGCAGGCGAATGATTGATGGGACGCGATGCTTCTTGAAGAAGCGTCATAATTAGCAACAATGCGAACTACGTCAGTGCGTGAACACACACACTCCGAAAGGGGGGGAGTACTGATGTGGTCGAACTGATCACATTCGAACTGCTCTGAAAAACAACCGACTTGAAGGCTAATCGATGCGAACAGAACAGAGAAGTAGGTAGAACGTGTGGGCGAACAAGAAAGTTCACGCTCTGTAAAGAGATATGAGCGAACTAATTAGACTTGCAAGCTGAAATGTTGAACTAAATCAGGAGCGAACTAATTCAAATTTGAAGCAACCGCCACGATCGCGAGTATCTCGCCCACTTTCCACTTTTTTAGGAGAAAATCTAACTGCCACGTTTTTCAGGGAGTATTTATAACTCTTATCTTTCTATTCACACACACAAAATTATACATTGAAATTATTGAGAAAAGAGCGTTAGCAAGTTTCTCCTAGATTACTGACTTGAGCGTCGGAGTCTCTTCACCGGGAAAAACCCCCGTTGTTTTTTTTGTTTTTGCAGGTGTTTTCAATCGGAGAATTCCAATCGACATCGGAAAAAAAGAAGATTGAAGTCAGGATAAAACACATACAATCTTCAATGATTGTCCCTTTAACGTTATTCAAAACTATAACTCATATTGTTTTTTTGACATATTGGTTTGGGATCTCCAAAAGCAAAGTTGTTGCAACAAATTGAATGAGTGTGACATCAGGAAAAGAGCTATTCAAGTATGGGAACATATTACTATGGCAACGGGTTAAGTACTTTGTAAAATACATATATTATATGTATCTAAACTTAATTATAATAACTATTAAACGACTTTTCATAATTTAATAAATTATTTGTTCCCCCATATTTGTTAAAATTGAAATTGTAGGTCAAGAACAAATCAAAACTAAATACAAAAATCGACCAATGTCACATAAAATCTGAAATATTGTGATATCCAAAATACCCATTCACAGATCCATGAATCCAAATTTGTACAAAGTACAATCGTACAAATCTAGGAATGAAAATCAAACAAAAATAAAGCCTCTCGACAGATCAGATAATGAGAAATTGAAAAAGATGGAGAAACGACAAGTTGAATCATTCATCCAACAAGAGCTAGGGTGGATTTTCTAGATGCTTCTTCTAAGGATGAAGCCTGTTGAAGGATGTAGCTTGAAAGAGGAAATAAAACTTTGAGTACATGATTTCAGTTTTGGGAGGAACTTTTGACCATTTACCTTGGCACATTTGGTAAATGGTCCAAACAGTACAGATATAAGTGACATTTAACATTACTTTCGAGGGTTATCTATATATATATATATATGATAAAAACTTTTATGCACCCGTTGCACGGATCTCCGTGCAACCGGCTTGACCCGTTCACGTGCCCAAAACGATCTTCCACGAGCCTCCCACGTGCCTGCACGCGCTCCCACGCGCTGAATACTTGTGCTGAAGCTCATCCAATTCCAATAGACCAACTTTTGTGTAGTTAAACCAACCTTTGTGTATAGTTAGATAAACCGTGTGTAGGTAGGTCTAACCATTGACGAAAATATCGATATCGCATGTCGTATCGCAACTTTGATTTTACGGATATATCGATGTCGATATCGATATCGTATATCGATATCGTAAAAAAATTGAAAAAACAATATAAATCTTATTAAAATTTTGGAAATTTAATATGAAATTTTAGGGATTATTTTTACACTTCATTACACATATATTCCACTCAAAATCACATTAAAATAATATATTTAAAACTAACATATAGATAATAAGCATTATAAATACCCGTTTTTCGAATGAAAACTAATAATATATTATATAATACAAGACAAAATTACTAAAATTATATCATACAATACACTAGTACCAAAAGGATGACCTATGAGGTTCAAACATAGTAGATGGAATGTCATCTTGATCCAAGCAGTACTAATACTAACTCATCACATTAGAGTACTTATTAATATAGTTATGCACATGTCATTTATAAGTTGCTCTATCTCAGTCCAACTGCTTCACCATGAATTGGATAGTGTACACTAATCCAATCATATTGTTGATACTCATTTTGATTTCCATACGACATTTGAGGAGGTGGGTGATGAAAAACATCTCGAGTACTCCAACCAAATTGTGAACTTTCAAAGGTGTCAGCAACATATGAATCTTGAGACATATCACTATGTTCATTGCTACCCATATTCATGGAATCAAAACTGACTGAAATTCGTTCAATATCAGTAGATTAACTTTCTTCTTGATTCCAAGCACGTCTTCTAGTGTATTCTTTTCCAATAGCCCCTATCCCTGGACCTCCTTCTCTACTTCCATGATCCATATATTGTGTTGCATGACTAAACTCGGCCTCACCAGTGAATGGACTCAATAACACTTGGTTTGAAACATAATCATCTTGATTATATCCACCATTCCCACCATCATCATTGTCATCATTTCCACCATCACTATTTCCTCCATCAGTGGAGCTATTTGATTTTGAAGTAGAAGATGTATGACCAATTTCTTGTTGTAACACTTTATCAACATCAATGCCATAATCACGAGCCATAGCAGCTACTTTTGGATCAGGGTTTCTTTCATTATCATCTAAGTGTGCTGGTCGAACCTATTGAAAAAGCGGATCCTCTTCATCATCATTTTCTTCTGCAGTTATATCTAATAGGTCTAGATATTCATACTCTGCAACCTTGTCATTTTCAGCTTCCATATCTCGAATCCTTAACTTCATATTGTAATAGCAAAAGACAAGTTGTTGAAGTTTCGGATATGCAAGCCGATTCCGCTGCTTCATATGTATTAATGCAAAAGTGCTCCAGTTCCTCTCACATGCAGAAGATGATGCCGTTTGTGATAATATTCGTATTGCCAAATTTCTTAATGTAGGCGATGAGTGGCTATACATAACCCACCACTCAGCTGACATACATCAATAAACATAAAATGCACATTAATTTTGTTTTAAACATATTATATATATATGTATGTAATTTGAATTATGAATTTAACCAGTCTCAAAGAAATTTCAATTAATAAAACTTACAAGGAACCATTGTACTTCGAGAAGCAATGGCAGCACGATCAGCAAATCCTTTTCACCCGTCACGAAAAAATGTAAGCTACACATTTATTACCATTTTATATCTTTTTTTACCTTAAAACAAGTATATTTGTATATAACAAATAAATAAATAAAATTTATATCACCTCGTTTCCAAATTGAGCTACACCATCAGAGTTTGGGTCCAACTTGTTAAAAACTTCATGAACCACTTGAATTAAAATGGGATTATCACCAACTTCTGAACGATATTGGAATCGCGGATTCAAGTAATAAGCTAAAAAATTAATAATGATTGTTAGAGTATCATGTAATTAATATAAAAATTCACGTAAAGGACATTTGTTACCTGCAGCATGTAATGGATGATAAAGCGTATGATCCCACCTAGATTCAATTATTTTCACCATCCATCGTGATCCTTTCAAGCGTTCCACCTTGTCCTTCATAACACGAAATAAGTCATACAATATGGGCATAGTAGGAACGACCTCAGTGTCCACTACTCGAAGAACTTGATATAGGGGCTCATAAAAATTAACAGCATGTTGTACAACATCCCAGAATGTGTGATCAAGAACTTGTCTTTCTAACTTTCTGCCCAAATCTGTTTTACTTAATCGGTTATTTCCCCATTCATCACTCGTAAACAACCGCTTCAAGCTATGCTTTTTCTTTAAAAGGCTATCCAATGCGATATAATTCGTCGCAAAACATGTAGCTCCTGGTCGTACAATATCGCCTTGACATATCTCTCACATTAGTGCAAGTAACCAACCATGATTATAAATATAGTTGGTTAATTGTCTAGCCTTTGAAATGACCTCCGCAACACTCTCTCTTTTTCCAATATCCTCGAATATTAAGTCGATACAGTGGGTGGCACATGGCGTCCAATACAAATTATACTTACTCATCAGTTTTTTTCCTGCTTTCACAAAAGCCGACCCATTATCAGTAACAACTTGTACGATATTATTCTTCCCAACCTCCAACACCACTTCTTTTAGCAATGAAAATATGTATTGATGATCCTTGATTCTGTTCGAAGAATCAACCGACTTAAGGAATACAGTTCTGCCCTTCCAGTAGACCATGAAATTTATGATGGACAACTTCGTCAGTCCAGTCCACCCATTTGACATGATAGTGCACCCATAAGTCTCCCACTTCTCCTTCTGAGCATTCACATACTCACTCATTTCTTTATGCTCCATATCGAGATATTTATGTTTGATCTCATATGGACTTCGTGGGGGCACTCCTGTACCTACTTCTGTACTGCAGCAATCATATTTTTGAAATGATGTGAGGATGCTTTGCTAGGTGGCAAATTCTCATAAATAAAGAACTTACTCACAATTCTGCCCAATTTCTCTTTGAGGCTACCACGGGAAAAAACATCTTTGATCTTCTTTTGTTTTGCTCTTTCTGATTTGTATAAAGATGGTGCAACTGGAAGTGGTTCCAAACATGATTCTCGAACACTGTGCTCGACGAATTTGGGAAGGTTCATCAACACTTCGACTTGAACTGCCTCTTTTATTACTATTCCAAGTGTGTCTTTGTTGTCTTTCCCATTCACTAGCCTTGGAAGCTTCCATGACAACCCGATATGATTTTCGTTCTAATCGATCAAGGTCAGCAGGATACATGAACACATCATCCTCATCCTCATCTTCATCATCATACTCATCTCTCAAGCCTTGACGCAGTTCTGCTTGAATGTCCTTTATTTTTTGAGCTTTCTTTTGTTTTGCAACATCTTTCATTTTTAGTAAGTTACGAATCTCTTGTTTAACTTCGGGAGGCACATGTGTACATGTTCGTGAATTTTTTCTAGGATCTGTATGACTCAAATGATACTTAAAATGAGTAATACCTCCACTTTGAAGTACAAGACCGCAGAAATTGCAAATAGTTCCATTTTTGTTATTAGGAATGGCTCTACAATATTTCCAAGCAGGATCAAATCTTGTATTGTCTATTGTGCCACTGCCACTTCCACTTCCAGTTGCCATTTATTTTATAGTACCTTTGGAAAAAAAAAGATATCAAAGTTAATATAAACATATTTTCAAAACAAAAAATAAATCACTTCAACAGAAGTTATAATTTCAAAGTAATAAAAGCCATAAATATTCTATAAGTTCTATAAGTTAACTAAATGCTTCACCTAACATATACATAATTACCACAATTAAACATATCAATTTACAATATACCAACAATTAAACATAGAAATTTACAATATACCAACATATACATAATTAGCACTATTAAAATTTTACTAAAACTAATTATAACAATTAATTGTAAATACACAATTACAACATTACATTTTACGTGCTAGCTTCACTATAAAATAATTAACTGTAAAATTATGATTTTATAATAAAGTTCTATAAGTTAACTAAATGCGTCACCTAACATATAAATAATTAGCACAATTAAACATATCAATTTACAATATACCAACAATTAAACATAGCAATTTACAATATACCAACATATACATAATTAGCACTATTAAAATTTTACTAAAACTAATTATAACAATTAATTGTAAATACACAATTACAACATTACATTTTACGTGCTAGCTTCACTATAAAATAATTAATTGTAAAATTATGATTTAATAATAAAGTTCTATAAGTTAACTAAATGCTTCACCTAACATATACATAATTAGCACAATTAAACATAGCAATTTACAATATACCAATAAAATGCTAGTTTTATCAACTAAAATGAAAAAGAAAAGATTAAATTTACATACCAATTCGTAGTTCTTCAAAATGACAATTGAGTGATATATATAGTGGTGCAAGTATTTCCTCTCCAATGTCAATGCCCTGTATCCAAAAAAATAAATAAATTAGATACATTAAAATAGTAATAATCTATAAAGTAAATAATTGAAATTAATTTAATCAAAAATGTTGGGAGAGAGTTATTGATATGAGAGAATATCATACCTTGAACCTTAAATTGTATGATAGAAAATGTTCACTTGCCTTCAACATATATATATAGAGAAATATATCATGCAAAAAAATTAGAAAAAAAAAAGAAGTAAATGAAGTAATAATTGGTTAAAGGAATGGAAATTTCAAAAAGCCACAAAATATGGCTATATCCGTGAATGAAAGATTGATGTGAGGAGAATATATTCCTTTCAATATCAAACACAATACATAATACAAAGTAAGGAAAAAAAAATCACATAGTTCAATTTTGTGAATCAAAATCGCTCATTTTGATATACATGCGATATTTTGCGATATATCCACGATATTTCCCAATTTCCATCCAATTTTGTACTACACTGAACCGATATTGATATCGATATTTTGTGAAATATCCACGATACCTAGGAAAAAAAACATTAACACCCAATATCCGTATCGCAATATCCGTATCCGTGATATATCCGCGATATTTCACGATATTTTCATCCTTGGGTCTAACTATGTACAAAGGTATGTCTAACATATATAAAGATATGTTTAACTATATACAAAGGTATGTCTAACATATACAAAGGTATGTCTAAGTATACATAAAGGTATGTCTAACATAACGTAGTGGTATCTGCCAAAATTCAAAAATCAAACCAAAAAAAGACAAGGCATGAAATCTGGGCAGAACTGGTATATTTAACATAGCTTAAATGTATGTCTAACATAATGTAAATGTATGTCTAACATAACCTATTGGTATGTGATTTTTTTCAAAAATCATGTGCCAAAAAAAAAAAAAAAACAAAGATGCGGTACCCCCGACCCGGATCCGACCCTGGTGCATGGATCTAAGATCCATGCACTTAATTCACAAGAGACCTACTCTCTCTCTCTCTCTCTCTCTCTCTCTCTCTCTCTCTATATATATATATATATACATACATATATATATAAAGAAAACCTTCAATAAAAATAACAATAACTATTTTTCCCTCCCAATTAACATACTATAAATGGAAAGAAAGTAGTTACACTAAATTAAATAATTCAAAAATAAAAATTTATACTTTTAAGGGATGTGGGGTTCACTAGGTTAGACTATACCTATGGGTAGGTAGGTTATGAAGTTATATTTTATCTTTTTTCACTATTTCATATAAATTATAATCTTTAAATTAATTATTTTTTATTTTGAATTTTGTTTTAGTTTATGAAAAATATAAATTTCATATTTACATTTTGGTGCAAAATTGTATTTAACAAGCTTACAAATACAAAGATAAATGACTAAATTAAACTATAAATTAGAAAATTAAAAAATAATTTTTAAAATAAAAAGTCTTATATTTTTTGAGAAATAATAAAAAATGAAAAACATTTTGGTATAATTGTTTGATATATTTTCCAATATAAGTGGGTTGAATATTGAACTAGCTACGTTATTTAAATTTTAAATATTTATAAAGATTTTTTAGTTATTTGATGAGATTTATATATTTTCTTTAAAGATATCTATAATTGTGAATGCAAAGGACATTTGTTAATAAGTATGAATCAAAAAATATAATAATATATTAATCATGATACTTATATCTATATTAATCTGTAACATCCACAACATATCTTTATGAAGTAACATATTTTTTAAATATCAATTGTCGTTTACAATAAATGTTTCTCAGTACTAAATTTGATTTAATTTATTTTAATTTACAATATTAATGTTACATGTACAAAATTGGTGTTTATTTAACAACCTCATATTCAAATATAGAATTTAAAATTCATTGTTAAACATAGATATATATACATTTAGATATTATTATTTGTATTTTAAAATTATAATATTATTTAAGATGTGACACATTAAAGATAAAGAATCAATTCTTATTAATATATAATTTAGGTTAAGATAATAGTATTACATTATATTATTAAAAATTTTAAAAGTACTTATCAATCGTATATTACAAACCGTGTGATACTAGTTTTAGTTAAATGACATGATGTCACTGTTGGGCTTAATTAGTAGAGTATAAACTCACATCCATTGGTGGGTTAAGTAAACCAGACCCAAGAGAGGCTAATCACAAATTTTAACCCAGCATAATAAAATGGATGATAAAGGGTGTTTGTTTCCAATCCTCCAATCCAAACTGAAGTAGATAATAAATCATTTTTGGTCCTAGCTCGGGAGTTGTGTCTGATTTTAGTCGTACTTATAGTTTAGTAGTTCTTTTTTTTTTTTCTGGAATTTTACATTCTCCAATGGTTTTTTCGTTAGTGAATTAATATACTCACCCCAATTTAGCAATTTCCCCTATTTAATAAATGATATGTAAAAAGTAAATGCATTTTATAGTTGTTAAACTCGGGTTTTATCTAGAATTTTGATTTTCCGGCAACAATCTGCGAGTGTTTCAATGACTTGCGCTTATGTGGCATTTTATTTTATATGTGACCTTTATTACTTATTTATTTCATTACTAAAATGTCACGTCCATTGCCCCCAACAACACTAAGCAACACCCCCAACACTGCCTTTTAGCCAACATCCATCAACACCTACCAATGGCTTACATCCTCCCAGAAAACCCCTTCTCAAAGCATCAAAATAGACATACAAATGACTGAACCTATTATGTTCATCTGTTCCTAGAAAAATGGTTGAACTTGGATTGGATCTCTTAAGTTCATCAACATAAGGCCAGAGTTTCTTGTACTGATTCTTAGGGTTGCCCTGTATGAGTTCAATTGCCATCTTCTTTGCCCTAATTTTTTTTAGTCCTATTAGAAGTAAAACAAAAAATAAGAAGAGTTCTGATGAAGATTTTGTTGAAGTTGATGTGATTTCTTTAAAGTAAGTTTACCATTTCAATTTGTAATATTGTTTAAGTTATATGCTTTTAAGTTACATGATGTTGAAGTTCTGTTTTTTTTTTTTTTTGAAGGGAACTGAAGAAATATGTATTTGGGGAGAAGAAAAGAAAGAGTCCTTCTATGCCTGTAGCAAGGTATTTAATTTAGTTTATTTTTTGTTTTTAAATATATGATGTGTATAAGCAATTAAGGTATCATATGTAATATGTAGTACTCATTTTCTTGTTTGTATTTTAAATATATGATGTATTTGATTTTTTTTTTTTTTTTGTAGTCCTACAGGAAGTAAAATGAAAAAAGAAATGAGGACAATTCTTGATTTGTCTATGGATGGTGACGTTTCTTCAAAGTAGTTGCTTATAATTATATTAAATTAGCACATTAATTTAGATTGGATATTTTGTCTAGTATTATTTATAGATATATATACTTTTTGCAGTTTAACTACACAGTGTAGGCCAAAAAGTTTATTTCAGTTGATTCAGTCTTTATCTGAAAGGCAGAAGGAGGATGTTAGAAGTATAGGGTTTGGGGGTTTGTTGCCTCTGAATTTTTCTAAATGTGATATGAAAATGTTAAGCTGGTTTGTTGATAACTTTAATCCTGCTAGTAGGATGTTAACTATTGATTCATTCCATCGTTTTTCTGTGACGCCTTTGATGTGTATGATGTTTTTATGCTTCCTAGGAATGAAGGATCTAGTGTGTCTGTGTATTTTAAGGGGGAAGAGAGCCCTTTGTTTTCTAGGTATAATGAGATATATGGTATCACTCATGGATCACCTTTAAAATCTGTCTCTGATGTTTTGAGAAATCATCTTGGTGATGGTGGAGATGATTTTAAGAGGTTTTTTTTTATGTTGTATGCAATGTGTTCATTTTTGACACCTGCATGTAATCGTTTGTTGAGTGTTGTTGTGTTTAAGTCTCTTGAGGATGTGAGTAGAATTTTGAAGCTGGATTGGTGTTCATATGTATTAGACAGGCTGTGTGAGTCTGTGAGACTTTACAAACAGGGGAGTTCAAGGTATGTGAGTGGGTGTATAGTCATGCTGCAGTTGATGTATTTTCAAAGGGTGAGGTGGAAGGGTGATGCAGAGCCTAAGTTTTTACCTATTCTTCAAAATTGGACCAATGAGAAGATGTTGAAGAGGTGTCGAGAGGAAGCTGAAGCTGGAAAGTACGGGGAGGGGGAGTTGATTGTGGATGAGTACCCTGTGTCATGCAAGGGTAAGGTACGTGGAGTTGAGTTTGTTGAGCAAGATGAAGTCGATGAGGCATGTCATGCTGATGTTGAGAAAAATTGTGCATGAAAATGCATAAAGTTTGACTTACCTGATAGAGAACCTGATGTCGAGACAATAAAACAAATTGCAAAAGATGTATGTGTTTTATTTTTATGTTTTATATCTATATACTTTCAAGTACTATATATACCTTTTAGGTGTTATTTGTATACCTTTTAGGTATTATATATACTGATGTTATGTGTTTTATATTTTAAATTATCAATTGATACCTTTCAGGTGTTATTTGTACACCTTTTAGGTGTTATATATATATATATATATATATATATATATCTGTAAGGTATCATATATTTTTTATTACTTACTAATGTGTTTCTTTTTTGTTGTTTTTTTTTCATTGTCTATAGGAGATCCATGAAGCCTTTCTTTCATACAAGAGGGATATATCAGTCGTGTCCAATTATCATATGCAGAAGTTGTTGAATACAAAGAAGAGAATTGATGAGAAACAAGTTGGTAGTTCAACACCAGAAATGATTGATTCACAGAAATTCTTTTCTGCTGAAAAGCTGCACAAGTACATTGATGAAGTAGTTCAGAATTTCCTGATGATGAAGAAAATGGCATCTGAAATGTCATCCTTTGAACTTCTATCTCCAGATCCTCCTCAGTATGAAGAAATTCGTACTCCACAGGAGAAGAATGTTGCAGATTTGAATGATGATGATGATATATCTGATAAAGATCGATATTCCATCTAAAAAGGAGTTAAGTGAAGGTGTTATGTATGTTGGTTCGAAGGGAAAGAATGTTGCTGATGATTGTTGTGAATTTTGGACAATTAAAGATGAAGTTGGTTATTTGTCTGATTTTCTTCTGTATTCTAAGAAGTTTGTGAATGTGTTGGATCAACAACACAGGGAGGTTGTTGACTACTGTTTTCATGAAGATGCTCATAAGTTTATTTTTTATTGTTATTAATTTTACTTTGTTTATTATATTGGTTAGTTATATAATACTGAAGGTGTTATATTTGTAATTTTAAGGTATCATATTTATATTCATTATGTATTATTTATAATTTTGTGTTTGTTTTTTGCAGTGATGAGACATTGTTTAAGAATGGGTATTTCCATAATGTTCCAAGAGAAGATATGATTTCATTACTTCCAAGAACTCAAATATACAACATTGTTATCAGTGTTTGGTGTCTTATGGTGAATGCAAAAAAAGATTTTGAAGTGAACATAAGTCGTTTTGTGTTCAATATGGAACATAGTGTAAGTTATACATATCTTTGTGTTTTTTAATTTTTGGAGTGATGTTTATCTATTCATTATTGTTTTTGTAGATTTGTTTGGTGAAAATCATGGATGAGGTGGGTGAATTTGAAGAAAATGCAAGTGGTATGAGAAACAGTTGGAAGTCCTGGCTAGCCTCTAGTACAAGCATCTTATTCATAGTATTGAAATTGTAATCTGTTTTTCATTATTTTTTAAATTACTTTACAATAGTTAATTATATGTTTTAATGTCTTTTTTTGTTTCTTGAAATTTCAGATATTCATTCCATTTGTTTATGAGAATTACTATGCTGCTGGTGTTTTCAATATGGTGGATAAGAAATTTTAGTATCTTGATAATAGAAAATATAATGAAGGAGATGATGGCTTCTTCAAAGTTGCTGAGATATTGGTAATTTTTTTCATTGTTTTTCTTTTTTTTTTTGTTTCATGTGTATCAAATATATGTTTTATTGGTATCATTAGTATGTTATACAGGTGTTAAATATATGCCTTTTATGTATAACTAGTATACAATACAGGTGTGATATAAATGTCTTTTATGTATTATTAGTGTTTCATATAGGTATTATATATATTTCATTTAGGTATCATATATAAATTATGCATATATTAATTATGTGTTTTGTTTTTTTTTTTTTTTTGAATGATTTTTTTTTCAGAGAAAACAAATGTTGATATTTTTAGCTGAGGAAAATTATGAAAAGGCTTATGAAATGGCTACATATCCGTTTGAGAATGTTGAATTCAAATGGCAAACGACAAATGTTGATTTAGATTGTGGAGTGTATATGATACATCACATAAAGCATTTTGATGGACTTGCATATACATCTCCTGATTTGACAAAGGTATTATTTCTTTTCTTTAATAATTTTTGATGTGATATGTTATTATTTATTTTTATGTACAATATTTTTTAGGTCGGTACAAGACGATTGCTGAGAGCTGAAATTTGTGTAACCATTGTGCTATCAAATATCAATGAGGCGAGGGGGGACTTGTTGAGAAAAAATTTCGACTTTTATCAACAAAAATCAGAGATAAAGATTAAGAATTCGGATTCGAATAAATGGGTTAATATGAATTAGATATTCATCGTTTCATAAAAACAAAAAAATCCGGTAGCTAAGTAGACAAAATTGTAGTGGAAAATAATATTTAAAAATCTCAATGACAAAGAAATGTTTTCCTTGAGAAAACAAACCTTTGAATGTTTGGTAAAACCTAAAGTGCCCAAATTTGGATTGAGATTTATTGTGCCTAATTATTAACTATGCACATAACGTGAGGTTGTAGGAATGGGTTTTAATCCTTATTTTCATGATTAACTTTTCTATATTTGTAAGTAGATATTATCAAAATTAAAAATGAAAAATTACAATTTAGGTATACAGATAAGTGGTTAGGTATACAGAATGTGTAATAGATGATCGTTGACAATTATTATGCATGTAAGTACTTTATATAGACATATATATATATATATATGGCCACTGTTTGATTTGTCTAATGTCTAAGGCTGAGAATATTTTAGGGAAAGCTGTAAAATTCAATGTACCCAAAATATGCATTGTTCACTGAAAATAAGAGCTGAAATTGATGGACTAGTTTGTCACAATTCAAGAAAGAAGATGGCTCTAATTAAATGTATCTAATCTATAAATATATAGTAATTAGTGCATTTGAATATTAACAATGTCGCTTTTGTCTTGTATACCTAATTGGTGTTAATTATTGATTGAAGTGCTTATTTGTGCACACATATATGAGTTCACTTCAACTTTAACACATGCAGTTACCACACCAATTATGCAATAAGGACACAATTTCAGGGATTAATTATGATATTAATAATTTCATCCAAAAACATTCATTTAATTTATTTGGGGTTAAAAATATTGTCTTATCCAAATTATTATATATGATTTGACATTTTTTGTATAAATTTTGAAATGTACAATTATGTATGAACTTTAAATTTAGTACATTTTACAGTACTATTCAAAAGACCCTAGTGGACACTTCTACGGTTAGGATTTTTTCGACACTCTAAAATGCAGCAAATATTCATAAAATAAATTGAAGCATTTCAAAGCTGATTTTTACCAAAATAAAAAATAAAAAATTATCAAATACCACTACTAGGAAAAGTGATTATTTGTGATAAGTTTTTTTACAAAAGATTTATTGTCGCAAAAAGTCTAGTTATTGTGAGGAATATAATTTGAAAATACGTTGTCATATATAAAAAAACAATAAAAAAAAGAACATATTTGTTAGAAATCGAATCTTGTTATATGTTTGTTACAAAACTATGATATTGGCTTAAGCGATATGGGTGTAAGTCATGAGGACCTAAGAAGCAAACGAAAACATATACCAAATTGTTTCAGAAAATGATAAAACAGAAATGTGGTAGACAAAGATGTAAAGTGGAAAATAATATTTAAAAAATTCAATGGTAAAAAAAGAAATTGTTTCCTTAACGAAACAAACCTTTAAATGAAAACCTAAAGTGCCCAAAATTGTATTGAGATTTACTGCACCTAATCATTAACCATGAACATGGGATCACATATATAATGTGTAATTGTAGGAATGAGTTTTAATCTTTCCTTATTTGATTGTGATTAAATTTTACGTATTAATTGTAAGTACATACATCAAAATTATAAACTTATTATTACGATTTAGGCATAAGGATGGGTGGCTAGGGATGAATATATATATATATATATATATATATATATATATTAGATGATGTTTTTAACACAATCAAAACCCAAATTTTAAGCACAAAGCCAATTCCAAGTCTCGGAATGACATACCATCTGGTGGCGGAAGACGAACGTCAGCGGATGATATCCGGCTCGCGCAAGCCCACCATCGATGGGGCTGCATTCCAGGTGCAAAGACAAGGCAATAAGGAACGTCGCGATGGAAATCATGAAAACAACCATAATCCACCACAATGTGCAAATTGTGGAAAGTTATGACATACCATTGATACTTGTTACGAGATCATTGGTTATCCTGAACCAAAGAAGAAAATCAAGGTAGTAAAGTCGAAGGATGGAGTAAAGAATTCTGAAAAACAGCAGGCACACAAAGTTGCTCATATTGATGGAAATTCTTCAAGTGACTTGAGTCCTTTGCCGGGTGATCGATGGTCTATTTCTAGCCTATACCGCAAGTGTACGGTGTCAACTATAGATAGGGCGAGCAAGGTCGATCCCACAGAGACTAGTGAATTAGAACAATGTTAACTACCTAATTAATTTACCTAATTTTATCTAGGTGACCGAATTGAGAGAATTTAATCTAATTAACCTATGTCTAGAAACAAATAAATGGAATAGAAATATCAAACAAGAAAATATCAAGAAAATCAAGATTTAAACAAGGATCCTAAGACAACGATTTCATTCTACTTCAATCAAGTTTACTAATCTAGCAAAAATCAACCCCAAATCCAATTATTTTATGTGAGCAATCACGATTGTAAATTAACCTCTCTCTCGAGCAACTTAACCCGTTGATTATTAATGTATGTATCTCTACCTCGCAGTTAATAACCAACTCCTAAAAGCTCCTAAGATCGTATTCTCACCCCAAATATTTACCAATCTCTCGATCCAGGCAATTTAATTGAGTCATGCATTCCCAAATCCATAATCAGATATCATCTCTCGATCTCAATCCAATTAATTAGAGCATGCATAAATTTGATCAAGATTCACACATGGAATAAGCACAAGGAAGCATGAATAAAATATCATGGATTAGAGGAAAGATTAAAACTAGATATTCAACAAGAAATCCATAGAACTACTCTCGTGTCCTAAGATCACAAGACCCCTAGCCAAAAATCATGTTCGTAAAGCAAAATAAATTACAAAACGACATGATCAAAACTAGAAATAAAATCAAAGAAACGCTTATTCAATTTGTGATTGTTGGTTGCTCCTCTTCACTCTTGAATCTTTAATTCCTTGCTTTTTTCCTTGCTCTCAAGATGTGGATGAATCCCCCTTTTTTTGGATGTGTCTGGATCTTTTATATTTTCTCAAATCTCTTTTTCCCAAGTCCTAATTTGTATCTAAGTAGGTAAAAATCGGACTTGGAGCAAGTTGTATCCAAATAGGAGTCCAAATAGGCCTAAAAATCCGCAACTAAACCACCGACCCGGCCAAGTGACCCGGGTGGCCCAAACTCCCAGCTTTCAGCCTCGATCCGGCCCTCTTACGCTCATAATTGGGCTTCGACTTCTTCATGAAAGTTGTAGCCCTTCAGGTTAGCTATCCGATGCCACTAATTTCAGCCCAATATCAGTTTTGTACACCAAGTTATACCCAATTTACTCAAGCCCTGTCAAGACGAAAATCAGGACATTCTTGCACGACTTTCAACTTCTTGTACTATTATGCTCTCTTTAAGGCAGTATTGATGAAACCTTCCAACATTAAAGTTGTAGAACTCCCTCTTAGCTTTCTAGCAAGACAAGAAACATTGAATTTGGACTTCTAGAGCTCGAGATATGATTTTTCCTCCATAACTGTGCTTTATCATGAAAACAACCATAATCCACCACAATGTGCAAATTGTGGAAAGTTATGGCATACCATTGATACTTGTTATGAGATCATTGGTTATCCTGAACCAAAAAAGAAAATCAAGGTAGGAAAGTCGAAGGATGGAGGAAAGAATTCTGAAAAACAGCAGGCACACAAAGTTGCTCATGTTGATGGAAATTCTTCAAGTGACTTGAGTCCTTTGCCGGGATTCACCATGGAGCAATTAGCACAGTTGAGGAATCTCCTGAACAACAATATTGGCACCAGCAAAGCCTTTTCGGAACCCTCTGTAAACATGGCTGGTAAGATCAATTTAAATACACCGTGGGTAATAGATTCCGGAGCCACGGAACATATTACACATGATGAAGGTATCCTAAAATCCGTGATCCATTCAAATACCGAAACACCAGTTAAAATTCCTAATGGGGAAAGAATATCTGTTCAGAGCATTGGGAATGTTGATTTACCTAATGGCTTGAATGTTGAACGTGTTTTACATGTACCAGATTTTCAGTGTAATCTGCTCTCGGTCAGCCGACTCACAAAGGATCACAATTGCGTTTTGACTTTCTTTCCCGACTTTTGTACTCTGCAGGACTTAGTTTCGAGGAACCTGATTGGAGTGGGTAGAGAGCGTGGTGGTCTATATCTTCTAGAACCAGTTGATGGTGATCGAAGAGTCTTCTCAGCAACTATTGATCCCGAAATTTGGCGTAGAAGATTGGGTCATGCCTCCAGAGTGAAGTTGCAAAGTATCTGTTCCTTTAATAAAACTTTGAATAATTTTTGTGAGCCTTGCATGAGAGCAAAACAAACAAGAACTCCTTTTCCTTTAAGTTCTATTCAATCCACTGGGTGTTTTGATTTAATACATTGTGACATTTGGGGTGGATATAAAACTGCCTCATTTACAGGAGCACACTACTTCCTTACCATTGTTGATGATTATAGTCGAGGGGTTTGGGTTTATTTGATGAAATTTAAATCTGAAGCTAGCCAATATTTGCAATTGTTTTGCAATATGATGAAAACCCAGTTTGGTAAACTTGTGAAGCGAATTCGGACTGATAATGGGGGTGAATTTCAATCGCATGTAATGATGAATTATTATGCGAGGTGTGGCATTATCCTTGAGACGTCTTGCGTCCATACGCCACAACAAAATGGAGTCGTGGAACGTAAGCATAGATACATTTCGGAAATTGCTAGAGCTTTACGCTTTCAAGCTGAGTTGCCTGTTGATTTTTGGGGAGAATGTGTATTGACTGCAGTTTATATAATAAATAGACTCCCTTCAAAGCTTTTGCAGAATCGTACTCCTTATGAAATCCTACTAAACAAGAAACCTGACTATGGACATATGAGAGTCTTTGGTTGTCTTGTGTATGCTAAGAATACTAAAAAAAGGGGGAGATAAACTTGAAGAAAGAGGGAGGTCATGCATTTTTGTAGGATATCCGCATGGGCAGAAAGGCTACAAGGTGCATGACATAAGGAACAATAAAATATATACCTCACGTAATGTGAGGTTCTTTGAGAATATCTTTCCTTATGGGTCTGAAATTGATAAGATTCGGGATCAGCCGAACAAAGAATGGATACTTTCATTGACTTGGATGATACCCACGATATGGCGCAAGTCGAAGAAGATAGTGGAGGTGAGGAATCAAATAAGGTCGCTGAAATTGTCGATATTCCTGAAAAAAATAATGATCAGGCTGTGACACAAAACACATGTCAAAGTGGAAGAATTAGACGGCAATCAAACCACATCCAAAGATATGAGGTTGATTTACCACCGTCTATAGACCACACGCAGCCCACATCCAACTCAGGAACCTCGACGGTACATCCTCTTGCGAATTATGTTTCTTATGATAATTTCTCTTACGCTCACAAATGTTTTTTGACGGCAATTAATGAGCCAAAGTTTTTTTTTCAAGCAGTTAAAGTCTCTCAGTTGCAAGAAGCAATGAAGAGAGAAGTTGATGCTTTAGAGGCAAATGCAACTTGGGAATTGGTGCAACTGCCCCCAGGCAAACGTGCTATAGATTCAAAATGGGTATACAAAATAAAATACAAACCCAATGGAGAAGTTGATCGCTACAAGGCTCGACTCGTGGCAAAAGGCTTCACGCAAATTGAGGGAATTGATTTCCATGAAACGTTTGCACCGGTTGCTAAACTTGTCACCGTCAGATGTTTGTTAGCAGTGGCAGCTAAGCGAAACTGGATGATACACCAATTGGACGTTAATAATGCATTCCTACATGGTGATCTCATTGAAGATGTCTATATGAAGATTCCTCAAGCGTTTGCCAAAAGTGGGGACACTCGAGTATGCAAGCTACGTAAATCCCTCTATGGATTACGACAAGCGTCAAGAAACTGGTATCACAAGTTCACACAAGCAATTGTTGATGTAGGCTTCAAACAATCGAAGGCAGACCATTCGTTTTTTATTTTCAGGCGAGGGCATGCCTATGTCACAGCATTGATATATGTAGATGATGTGATACTTGCGGGAAACGACAGGGCTAAGATTCATGAAGTAAAAAAGTACCTTGATCGTCAATTCAGTATAAAGGACTTAGGGCCTTTGAAATATTTTTTTGGGGATTGAAGTTGCACGTTCAGCTGAAGGGATAGTGTTGAGCCAACGAAAGTACACACTTGACATATTGAAGGATTGTGGTCTTCAAGGATGTCGTCCCAGCCCTTCTCCAATGGAGCAAAATGCTCGTTATGACCTTGATGAAAACGGTCTAGTTGTAGATACGCTTCAATATCGGCGTTTAATTGGGTGGCATCTTTACCTCACTATGACGAGGCCAGACATACAATATGCCACAAACATTTTAAGCCAATTTATTTCGTCACCTCGTCAGTCCCACATGGATGCTGTATTGAGAGTTTTACGCTATCTCAAGGGGACGACTGGGCAAGGTATATTTCTTCCAACCAATGGAGAATTGTCATTAGAAGCATATTGTGATTCAGACTGGGGTGGATGTCCCATGACACGTCGTTCCAGAACCGGGTATTTTGTTTCACTTGGGGGCACCTATTTCTTGGCGAACAAAGAAGCAAACTGTGGTTTCACGATCATTAGCAGAAGCTGAATACCGTGCCATGGCAACGACAGTTAGTGAAATCTTGTGGTTACGTTGGTTGATGACAGATCTGGGGGCTCGTCAAGTAAAGCCGACTTCGCTTTTTTATGACAATCAAGCCGCTAGACATATTGCTAATAATCCGGTTTTCCATGAGCGTACAAAACATGTGGAGATGGATTGCTATTTTGTTCAAGAGAGAGTTGAGTCTAAGGATATTGAACCCCAAAAGATCTCCACTTCCGAACAACTAGCAGATGTTTTCACTAAAGCACTTGGGTCGGACAGACTTCGATATCTCGTTGGCAAGTTGGGGGTTCAAGATCTTCACCTTCCAACTTGAGGGGGAGTGTTGGAAACTATTATTCTGCCTATCATCATGGAGATACTATGCCATTCTTGATTTTTGTATTTTTGGTACATATTATAACAGTAGAAGGAAATATCCTTGATTAGAGTTTTTTTCCTTTTTTGTAATCTTCCTTGTAAATATTTAAGGGATCCCCCCTTTTTTTCAATATACAGAAAACTTCATTAACCATCTCTGTGTCAATTTTATCAATATCAATGACAAAGAAATGGTTTCCTTAAGAAAACCAACCTTTGAATGTTTGGTAAAACCTAAAGTACCCAAATTTGGATTGAGATTTATTGTGCCTAATTATTAACTATGCACATAACGTGAGGTTGTAGGAATGGATTTTAATCCTTATTTTCATGATTAACTTTTCTATATTTGTAAGTAGATATTATCAAAATTAAAAATTAAAAATTACAATTTAGGTATACAGAATGTGTAATAGATGATTGTTGACAATTATTATGCATGTAAGTACTTTATATAGACATATATATATATGTATATATATGTATATATATATATATATATGGTCACTGTTTGATTTGTCTAATGTCTAAGGCTGAGAATATTTTAGGGAAAGCTGTAAAATTCAATGTACCCAAAATATGTATTGTTCACTGAAAATAAGAGCTGAAATTGAAGAATTGGTTTGACACAATTCAAGAAAGAATTAATTAAGCCCAGAACATATAGATGGCTCTAATTAAATGTATCTAATTTATGAATATATAGTAACTAGTGCATTTGAATATTAACAATATCGCTTTTGTCTTGTATACCTAATTGGTGTTAATTATTGATTGAAGTGCTTATTTGTGCACACATATATGAGTTCACTTCAACTTTAACACATGCAGTTACCACACCAATTATGCAATAAAGACACAATTTCAGGGATTAATTATGATATTAATAATTTCATCCAAAAACAATCATTTAATTTATTTGGGGTTAAAAATATTGTCTTATCCAAACTATATATGATTTGACATTTTTTTGTATAAATTTTGAAATGTACAATTATGTATGAACTTTAAATTTAGTACATTTTACAGTACTATTCAAAAGACCATAGTGGACACTTCTACGGTTAATTAGGATTTTTTCGACACTCTAAAATGCAGCAAATATTCATAAAATAAATTGAAGCATTTCAAAGCTAATTTTTACCAAAAATAAAAAATGAGTGATTTGAAATCCAGGATTTGAAATGAGTGGATTTGAAATCCACCAAAATGACTCCAAAATTAGCTCAAAATGAAAATAATGGATTTCAAATCCACATCCATCCAACCACTACCGATCGATTTGCTACCATGGATTTCAAATCTCTTCTCAAATCCGCCTATCCAAATGGACCCTAAATGAAAACGTAAAGTGCCCAAAATTATATTGAGATTTACTGCACCTAATCATTAACCATGAACATGGGATCACATGTATAATGTGTGATTGTAGGAATGAGTTTTAATCTTTCCTTATTTGATCGTGATTAAATTTTACGTATTTGTAAGTAGATACATCAAAAAAAAAAAAAAATAATGATTACAATTTAGGCATAAAGATGGGTGGCTAGGGATGAATATATATATATATATATATAGGGGCTATGTATGAAATATATATATATATATATTCGATTTGGTGGCCAAATTTGGAATGTATAGCTATATTAATTTGAGCCATTATAGACATAAATGAGATGATTAGGTCTTCAATTTGTTGTTTCCATAAATTGCATGGCCAAAATTGGTGAAATGATTTTTAAGACACATTGAAAAATCCTGAGAAAGCAAAATAAAATGCTATTAATTTGCTTCTTAATTTTTCAGTGAGAAAAAAACACAACAATTGAATTTTTAATTTTGCATTACATTGAGCAAACTTCATCATTAATATGGGAAAATGATCCTCTCGGACTCAAGCCCAAACATAACCTCACATCAATTTTAAATTTATTGCTGAAATCAAACCTCAATCAACCCAAACATGTTAGAAATTGCTTTATAAACCCATTTCTTTGTTCTTCAATTTCATGAATGTTTTCTTAAAATTGAATGGGGGTTTTACTTCCCATATAATGAGAAATAAATCCGGCCACGTGAATGTTGGTTATATTAATGGAGAAATTTAATGTTATTTGATGCTTCCCCCGCCCCTGATCTACTCGTCCCCTCGATCTACTTCGGCTGCAGAACACCGCTGCTTCTCTCTCGATCTTCCTGTCACGCCCCATTTTCAAATATAAAAAAAATATGACTTATAAAGCGGAAGCACAACTTATAAACAGGGCGTCCAGCCAAACGAATGGATCATCAGAAAACAGATAGTAAATAAAATTCTGAAAATGATAATCCTCATACTTAGAAGAGTTTAACATGAACAGCGGAAAAATAGGTTTAATTCAAACGCGAAAGGATTCTGAATATTGAGTACCAAAATAGGGTTCTGAAAATGCCAACAAAGAAAATATACATAATTATACATGCAAAAATGTCAGACAATTCAGCTCGTCCCTTCAAGCATCCAGGGTTCTCTGTAAAATAAATTCATAAAAGGGGTGAGTGTCAAAGGAACACTCAGTGGGTCGACCTGTACTATGATAGGAACACATAATACTATGAACACATACTATACATGTACATATACATATTACACAGTGTGGACTCCCGAGTAGTCCCCTGTATACCATGCTGGATAGACATCCGACAGAAAATCTATACGGGCCCCAAGCCGACCCCTTTGGGTTTTTACACCCTTCATGTTGGGTTTCCGAAGAATACCCTACTTGGCGTGCAAGCGCATGCGCATTTAGATTTCACATTATGGATTTCACATAACACATAATACACGTTATTCACGATCACATAAATTCATATAATTCATGACAAGTATAAATATGCAAATAAATCTTTTGACCTGTATTGGTTTCTAAACAAACCCTTCCTGTACGGGTATTATCCCGACTTCTCATCATATGAAATCAATTGCATTTGCAATCTTGGAAAACATAACTCTGTGGAAATACATATTTTTCTAGATAAACAATCATCAAATATTAACGATCGAAATGAAATCAATTTCAGTGCAACACGTTATATAATGCAACATTTTCATGTAGTAAATTACACAATTAAAAACATATTTATTAAATAGGATTTTACCCCCACGTTGGTTATCAAAAGTTCTGTCCAAGTTCGTCGTTTCCCCCCTTACTCCTGTCCCTCGTCTGTATATCCTACAAAGCGTAATAACTTGACTTAGCGTCTAATTTAACTATAGATACGTGGAATAATCAGTAGAGTAAACCCTTGAAAAGAAAGATAATCGGTGATCCTAGGGTTAGGGTTTGTTTGAATTCAGAACGGTCGTTTATCATATTTTTCGTATTATTTTGGGTGTCATTCTAGCCTTTTTACACATAAAATATAAGGTTTTGGGGTCATAATATAATATCCAGTACAATATTGGATTCAATTTATAATTGCATCAAGATTATGGGGTCATTCTACAATTTAAACTAATCCTAGAGGCTGAAAATAAATCCTTAATAAGTGCAGGGGCTGATATGCAATAAGGCAAGAGATTAAGGGGTGAAAGAATAAATAAGCAAAAATAAGAAATTGCAAAATGGCCCTTAGGATTAATCAAATTTCCAAACACAGCCCTTCCCCCTTCCTTCTCCCCAGCCCGTCGCTGATTTCTCTCCCCCCTGCATGGCCGCCGCCGCTGCTGCCCTCCACCAGCAGCAGCGGCCATACCCAGGCCACTGCATGGCGTCGCCGTGTGCGGCGGCGCCCCCTCCCCCACACACACGCACACTTCTCCCCCTTCGCACAGCACACACACGCACACTTCCCCCCCCCCCCCCCCCCTTCGCACGGTGGCGCCGCTCACGGCGTCGCCCACCCACACACACTCAACCCAAATCACGTCCACCCTCTTCCTCCGATTCTGCCGCCAGCCGCCGACCTCCCCTCGCGCCCCTTATCTCTGCAGCTGCCGGCGACCAGCGCCGGCAGCGTTTCCCCCTCCGCTCTCACCCTGAACACACGGCGCCGCCCGTCGTGGCGGTGCCTCCCCTCTTCTCCCTGCTTCACAGCCCCAAAACACACACACTCACCTCACTCTCGCTCAGCACGACGGCGCCGCTCCTGGCGCCGCCCAAACCCCCCCCCCCCCCTCTGCACTGTACGCACGGTGGCGCCTCTCCCGGCGCCACCCTCCCCTTCCCCCGTAACCCTCTCATTCTCAACCACAAGATCACAGCATGCATCAACATAATATAAACACAATACAATTTGTTAATTAAAAGGAACATTAATTCTTTAACTTTTGATACACCCCAATACCCCTGTTGCTGCAACTGGCAAGAGAGAAAAATGTAAGCAAGAAAAATGGGGAAGAAGAGTGTTTTTCCCACTCTTGAGTTGATCATACTACACGTAAACTTGCTTCCTCCTACACGTGTTGAAATGGGGGAGTAAGGAAAGGTATGACTAAGCCCCTAAACCCTCACCTCTGCAGATCAAAAATAATAAATAAAAAATATCCTTTGATATGCATATATATATATATATATACACACATATACATACATTTTTAATTATGTGATATTTTGGGGTGTTATACTTCCTCTCCAGGTAGTGCAGTCTAGATCTTTACTTTTTTGCTTCTCTCTCGATATCTCTCTCCAGGTGGTGCAGTCGTCGGCCATGGCGGAGCTGGAAGGGAAGGGAAGTGGGATAGGATTAGAAGGGGGGCTGACGAGGAAACCCCATCTGATGTGGAACAAAAAAAAATTGAAAATTATATTCCACACGTGAAAAAACCGGCCATATCATCAAGTTACCTCCTACAACAGGTAATGGACTATTTTTGGCAAAATTGTGTAATTTGTGGGGTAGTTTTAGGAAGTGGTAAAATTAAAGGATAATATCATAAATGTGGTATATATATGAGGTATTTTTACTACTTTTCCTTTAAATAAGATCATTCTCCAGATTCATTTACTAATCCTAGTCTTTCAATTCATCTCTGCCATTGTAATCTTTCCCTCTCCATTCTTCAATAGATTCACTTTAGGTTTTCACCAAACATATATTAACATGGAAGCTATAAATGTACCGTTTGCTCAATGTAATGCAAATTAAAAATTCAATTGTTGTGTTTTTAATTTTCTCACTGAAAAATTAAGAAGCAAATAATTAATAGCATTTTTATTTTGCTTTCCCAGGATTTTTCAATGTGTCTTAAAACTCATTTCACCAATTTTAGCCATGCAGTTTATGGAAACAACAAATTGAAGACCTAATCATATCATTTATGTCTATAATGGCTCAAATATAGCTATACATTTCAAATTTGGCCACCAAATTGAATATATATATATTTCATACCTAGCTACCCTAGTGTGTGTATATATATTATATATATATATATATATATATATATATTCATCCCTAGCCACCCATCCTTATGCCTAAATCGTAATAATAAGTTTATAATTTTGATGTATGTACTTACAATTAATATACGTAATAATCACGATCAAATAAGGAAAGATTAAAATTCATTCCTACAATTACACATTATATATGTGATCCCATGTTCATGGTTAATGATTAGGTGCAGTAAATATCAATACAATTTTGGGCATTTAGGTTTTCATTTAAAGGTTTGTTTCGTTAAGGAAACAATTTCTTTTTTTTACCATTGAATTTTTTAAATATTATTTTCCACTTTACATCTTTGTCTACCACATTTCTGTTTTATCATTTTCTGAAACAATTTGGTATATGTTTTCGTTTGCTTCTTAGGTCCTCATGACTTACACCCATATCGCCAGTTAACCAACTTATTCATTTGAAATATACAAATATTTTATTTTATCTTTCTTTTTTTATATTTATTTGTTGTCAAATTTTATTTATATTTATATTCTGATTAATTGAGGTGGCATAAGGGATTGGACAGAGGTAATTTTTCTAGTTTTTCACAAATTAAAATTTCATCATTCTTAGTCCCCGATGTATTGACTCATCAATCTTATAATTATTATTCATAATTTTTTTATTCAAAATGTGTAGATTAAGTCCAATTTTGAATTGTTTCATTTAAATAGACAACAAGAGAGATTTTCATGTATTTGATAAGCTGATATACTTTTTTATTTGATTTAAAATAAATGAGTTATATGTGGCGTTGAACCAAATTTTTTTTATTAAAATACGTGTGTATTTATAGTTATAAATGTCAATAAAATATAAATTTATTTATCTCAATACTTAAATCATAACGTTTCTAATACATATAACTTATTTTTAGATATTAAATTTATTTTTTAAAATTTCACTACCCATGTAATGTTCTGACACAATTTTTTTTATTTTTTTTGTTTAATCCATAGATTAATATATTACTTTATATATTTTAAATTTCTAATATTTTTGAATATAATTATTTACAATGATATAAATTTAAAGTTAAAATACGTAGCTTTATAGTTTATACTAATACAAATTAAAAATGTATCAATATATTTTTATTAAAATAATAATCATTACATTTTATATGTTATTAAATTTTTTTAATAATTATATATATAACATACTGTGCAACGCACAGGTACACTACTAGTTAATCCTAATTACAAGATTGTTTATAGACATTTCTTGAAATTTCATTATACTATTTTTGTATAGCCATTACATATTTTAAGAAAGAATAAAAGCCACGGCCAAACTTTATTGATACTCAAAATCTAATCATTAATGTGGTAGCCCTCTAATATTTCAACAAATGAGATATATATATATATATATATATATATATATATAACTCCTAATTTCAACATAAAACAAAGACACATTCCTAATTTAATCAATTTGGCTAAGAAGAGGCTCTAGTGTAACAATTATATATACTATTATATTTAGCCAAACAACAATCCAAACATGAATCATGATGAAGATTACGTTATCATGTATACTAATTGCACAGTCTACAACAAAATTCATCTAATTAATAGGACACTTTTAAGCGTCCTATTATGTTGTATAATAGGACACTTTTTATAATAGGACGCTTTTAAGTTGTGTCCTATTTGCTCAAGTCATAATATGTGTAATAGGACACTTTAGTTCATAAGACGTCTAAAAGTGTCCTATAATATGATTAGTTGAATTGGATATTGGGACACTCTCAATTGTCCTTTAATGTGTTAAGTCAAATTTGATATAAGGACACTTTGAAACATCTTAATAGATCTTGTATTATTTAAACCTATTTAATATATATATATTTTTTCTTTTAAAATGAAAAAATTATAATACTGTATAAACCATTTGATACTTAATAACAAATATGATTTAAAATAGTTTCACAAAAAAATAGACCAATGTTTAAAGTTTGACCATTCATCAACTATCAACCAAATATCAACACGAATGCAAAATACATATGTAAGTAATAAAGCATAAAAGAGTAACATTTGTTCCATTCAATTTTAAACCACTCTAAGTCTCCAATTGTCCAAGTCGCAAGTTAATCTCCGTCATTGTCTGATAGCAAGATCATAGTTAATATTAATAGATAAAATTTATGAGAATACACAATCATGAAAGTTGGAAGAATATTAGAGAGATCACATCTGCGAGAAGTCAATCTCCTGAAGATAAGAACTAGCAACTAAGAAGGCCAGAAATTAGTACTCAACACAACCCAGAGTAGTGAAAGTATATCAAACAATAGAAAACTTATGGGATTTAACCAACAATAAAAAAGACACTAGTTTCATTCAAACTGAGGCAATTAAATACAAGACAAAAAAGCAGCAACACAATCAAAATTTTCATAAAACATAGAAAAATACAACAAAATTAGCTAAAGAAACTTTAAATACATGAAATTCTATAAACATTGTCAAATATATAATAGAATTAGATAAAAAGGAAAGCATAATGAGATTCTATAAACATAGTCAAATGCAAATTCAAGGCCTGCAATTAATGATACAAATTATGTATCCAATGGATTCTTGATCTAGCTAGTTCTGTTGGTCCCAAAAAGGCTGGTAGTAGGATTAGAGGGGGGTGAATAAACCTACTATATTTTCAAATTTTTTCTTCACCTTGGCTCTATTCTAGGATCAGTAACCTTTTGGGAGGTTACTGATCAGAGTGGTTTGCGGAAGCTTATCTTTCATTGTAGAGCCAAGTGGGAGATGTGCAGCTCAACTTAGAGTAATGCAAGTAAAGTGGTAAGCACACATAGACCCAATGATATACAGAGGTTCGAAGGTGGAGTAATTCTTCTACACCCTCTCTGCCTCTTCTCAAGAGGGAACCTTTGTTAAGCTGGTTGATTTATATAGACCTATCTATTACAACTCACGCTTAACAAGAAAGTAGCAAGCCTTCACATAGATGCTTGCCTACTTCCCCACTGACCCACACAGGATCCTAATCTACCCACCCAGGGTCCTCACTTTCTCTCCTAGAAAGTGGAAAACTCAGCAGGACTCTACTCCTCACACTGAGTACTCCAAGACAGTCCTTTAGAAGGAGTTTGTCTTCTTCTTCTTCAACTGGGTACAACAAGCTTGGCCTTCGTTTGCAGATTAATCTGCTGAAGCTTGCTGCTGGACTGACTGACTAAGAGTGCGTCTTTTGGGGTGTGGAGTGTTCAAGTTTTTCTTCTGCTCATCTGAACACACTATTTTCTTCTATTTTATTTTCCCCTCTTTCTGTGCTATCTTCTTTGTTGAGCTCTTCTCTCTTCTTTTGACGCTTCTCTCTACGAGCTTGAATATTCTGTTGTGCTCGTTTTCTCTTCTCTTTTGCAATCTCTCTTCCCCCACTCTTCGTCAGTCTTCTTCTTATTTATAGATTAGGAATTCTGCCCGTTGAAGGTAGGTAGGCTCCCTAATCTATAAATGTACTGCACTCTTGACACCTTCCAGCTTTTCGTTTTCCACGTGTCTTCTTCTGGTTGACTCCTCTTCTCTTCTCTCTACCGGTAACTTCTTGTGTCTACCGGTAACTTTTGACTTTTCTCCCCATGTCTGCTTTGCAGCTTCCTCCTCTTGCTTCACTCAGGAGCTTCCTTCTCTGGCTTGCTCCTTCAGGTGGCTTGAGGCTTTTGTAGCATACTACCCTTTCAGTATGTTTTCGGCATGGTCTCCCAGGTAGCTTCCTGTCTCGCTGCATTCTGCTTTGGCGAGGTCTCTTCCAGTAGCTTCCTGTAGTCATAAGTATCCTTGTTAGTTTACCCGATTCTTCTTCACCATTCTTTTCAGTATCCTTTGTTGCAGTAACCTATCCTAAGATTGGTTATGCTTGTTAGAGTTACTTAAGGCTTTGTCTCATCAAAACTTACTTCAAATGTTTCCAACAAGTTCACCCATAAATAAATGTTCAATGCAACAACATATAACTTCATATTTTATTTGTTTGGTAAATTATCTATAATTATTTTAATACCAATCCTATCATAGTCAAAAGCAAACACATGCCCAAATCTATTCCCATATTATATAAAAAGTCAATAAACTTGATAGGGAGAATCAAAGCTCTAACTTATTTATGTTATTTGAACAAATAAGTGAAGATGACTTACCAAGTTTCCAGGCCACGCAACATAAATTCCAATTGTCTCCCCAATTGTGGATATATTTGAATATGGCCTAATAAGGTCTTCATCCCAGTCTACAGGCGTAGAAATTTCAACTTCATACCAATTTGATCCAAGTCGTCTTCCTCCAACTTTTTGATTTGGAAATACACTTCGAAGGAAACCTTTGGCCACGATTTTACTTGAATCAAAAACACTTTTCAAGAAAACTGAACCTCCAACCTGAGGTTTCAAATAACAAATCATGAGACTATTATGACAAACATAAAAAATAAAATATTCAAATTTGATAACAAAGAATTAGAATATACCTGATATCTCAATTCCATGTTTTCTCTAACTTTAAATTTAAAAACCTATCATCTACTGCACTCAAGATAAAAACTGACCAGTTATCCTCTATCCTATCTTACAATTTTGAGGAATTATGGTAATTTCAAGATTCAAAAACATCACAATCTCAGAATAACATCATATCTCAATTCCATGTTTTCTCTTAACTTTAACTATAAAAACGTATCATGTACTGCTTACTTCCACCCTCCACTCAAGACATAAAAAACACAACAACTAAAAACAATTAATCCTCAACAAGGGAGAAAGCTCCAATTCCAAAAAAAGTCCCAAATCCAGAAAAAAAAAAAACTCAAATGGAGAAAAGCCCACAAATGAAGAGAACAATGATGGAGTTCAGGGCCTCAGTTCGAGTTTGCAAGAACGCCCATCCCCAGCCATGAATTCGGTCGACAAATCAAAGAAAATAGAGCATTTAAGGCAGCAGGATAAAAAAAAAAAGAAAAAAAAAAGGCACCCTATGGTAAGTACAGTACTTCTTAGATAAGACATGTCAATATGAATTGTAATGGCAGTGCTTTTGGTTGTTCGTGTTTTATATATGGCTTTGATGTGCTTTTTATTGGTTGGTTGGTGGTGATTTGTATATAGCTTTGAAAAGTGTGGATGTAATGCTTCTTTATTCCGTTTTGTGTGTGGTCCATCTGCTGACATGCTTTTATAATAGGGATCATGTGACTTAGAATATGCCACTATTTTTGTCTCTTACATTGATATGTGTTTTTTATTGCTTTTACACAGTTGGCAAATATGAGTGTTTGACTGTAGAACTTCACTATGGGGTGAATTTAAACATTTACCCCATGCATAGTTTATTGGGGTAGAAACAATTGTGTTGGAGGATGTGAAACCCTCTTCTTTAACTTGATGAGTTTTATTAATGAGTATGGTATAATGATAACTTCGTTATTTGATGCATTTTGGGGCTTAATTTCATATCATTTTGTGTTGAAAAGCATGCAATAGTGAGATTTTATTTAGATTTCATTATCTTTTTAAGATTTCACGTTTTTGCTTGATTTGAAAGGAATTTGATAGGTTTTAGCACAAAATGAAAGTCCAATGGAATTTTACGCCAAGTTGGAGTCGAGATAGGAAGTCGATAAAGCACGGTTATGGGAAAAAAATCATATCTCGAGCTCTAGAAGTCCAAATTCAAAGTTTCTTGTCTTGATAGAAAGCTAAGAGGGAGTTCTACAACTTTCATGTTGGAAGGTTTCATCAATTCTGCCCTAAAGAGAGCAGAATAGTACAAGAAGTTGAAAGTCGTGCAAGCATGTCCTAATTTTCGTCTTGACAGGGCTTGAGTAAATTGGGTATAACTTGGTGTTAAAAACTGATATTAGGCTGAAATTAGTGGCATCGGATAGCTAACCTAAAGGGCTACAACTTTAATGAAGAAGTCGAAGCCCAATTATGAGCGTAAGAGGGCCGGATCGAGGCTGAAAGCTGGGAGTCTGGGCCACCCGGGTCACTTGGCCGGGTCGGTGGTTTAGTTGCGGATTTTTGGGCGTATTTGGACTCCTATTTGGATACAACTTGCTCCAAGTTCGATTTTTACCTACTTAGATACAAATTAGGACTTGGGAAAAAGAGATTTGAGAAAATATAAAAGATCCATACACATCCAAAGAAAGGGGCATTCATCGACATCTTGAGAGCAAGGAAAAAAAGCAAGGAATTGAAGATTCAAGACAAGAGGAGTAACCAACGATCACAAATTCAATAAGCGTTTCTTTGATTTTATTTCTAGTTTTGATCATGTCGTTTTGTAATTTATTTTACTTTACGAACATGATTTTTGGCTAGGGGTCTCGTGATCTTAGGACACGAGAGTAGTTCTATGGATTTCTTGTTGAATATCTAGTTTTAATCTTTCCTCTAATCCATGATATTTTATTCATGCTTCCTTGTGCTTATTCCATGTGTGAATCCTGATCAAATTTATGCATGCTCTAATTAATTGGATTGAGATCGAGAGATGATATCTGATTATAGATTTGAGAATGCATGACTCAATTAAATTGCCTGGATCGAGAGATTGGTAAATAATTGGGGTGAGAATACGATCTTAGGAGCTTTTAGGAGTTGGTTATTAACTGCGAGGTAGAGATACAGACATTAATAATCGATCCACGGGTTAAGTTGCTCGAGAGAGAGGTTAATCTACAATCGTGATTGCTCACATAAAATAATTGGATTTGAGGTTGGTTTTTGCTAGATTAGTAAACTTGATTGAAGTAGAATGAAATCGTTGTCTTAGGATCCTTGTTTGAATCTTGATTATCTTGATATTTTCTTGTTTGATATTTTTATTCCATTTATTTGTTTCTAGACATAGGTTAATTAGATTAAATTCTCTCAATTCGGTCATCTAGATAAAATTAGGGGTATAATTTAGGTAATTAATTAATTCTAATAATAGTCTCTGTGGGATCGACCTTGCTCGCCTTATCTATAGTTGACACCGTACACTTGCGGTATAGGCTAGAAATAGACCATCGATCATATAATTAGAAGAGCTCTTGGAGCATTGCATTTAAGGTTTCACACTGTGTTGAACAAAGATTTTAAGATGATTCTTAGTGATGAAGAACTGAAGAAATTGTTGATTCAAAATCTTAATAAGAAGATAATGCACATATATTTAGAAGCTGATGTTTTAGATATGTTTCCAAATGAAAACACTGTAAATCCTGAAAATGAAATTGACCAATCTGATGAGTTGTTGAGTCAAATGCAGATGGTTTTGATGAGAATAGAGTTTTTGATGATGAAAATAGGACTGAAAAATTTGTTGTTTACAATCACAAAACAATATGGAACCCCACTTTCTCATTAGGAATGTTATTCAGTTCTAAGGTTGAGTTTAGGAAAGATACACAATCTCATGCTATAGTGACTAAAAGAAACTTGAAGTGTCATAGGAATAACAAGGAGAGGGTTTATCCTTTGAAATCCTGATTTGATACCCTTAGAATTCGCTCCAGGTCACATACCTTTATGTTATATTAAGGATACATTTAGATTATGTTAAGGATACATTTATGTTATGTTAGAGATACCTTTGTGTACAAAATGTGTAACACAATTATGTTATGGATAAAGTATCTCTAACATAACATAAATGTATCCTTAACATAACCTAAAGATATGTCTGACGTAAAGTAAATGTATGAAATTTGGGCATAAAGGTATCCTTAACATAATCTAAAGGTATCCCTAAACATTACCTAAAGGTATCCTTAACATAACCTAAAGGTATGTCTAACTTAACGTAAACGTATGAAATCTGGACATAAAGGTATTCTTAACATAACCTAAAAGTATTTTTGCACATTACATAAAGGTATCCTTAACATAATAAAAGTCATGACCAAAATTTAAAAAAAGTTAGAGCGAAAAAGAAAAAAAAAAAGAGAAGTGGGTCGGGTAACCCGGATCCGATCCGGTTGCATGGATCTTAGATCCATGCACCTGATGCACAAGAGACTTACTCTATTAATGGGTTAAATGCGCGAAACCCCCTTGTGTTTACGAAATGTTGTGCCGGACCCCCCTGTGATAAGGAAATTGCATGGGAAACACGTGGAAGTTCATAAACTCGATGCGAAACCCCCAAAACTGTTAGACTTCACGAGACTGTATTGCAGGCGCCTGAGGTGTGAAATGAATTGATTTTTAGCTACTTTTTTGTTGTAAATTGACTTTTTTGACCCTAACTTTGTTAATAAATTACTTTGCCAGAATTGCAGGAAAGCCCCTCCATTTAATCGAATTTTCAAAAACTTACCCCATCCCCACCCTCCTACCCCAGTTGCCATTCCTCCACCTCTATGTTTTTCAAAATCTATATTTTCTATTCAATTTTATTTTTTCTACAATTACAATTATAATTATATTTAAAATCCATTCTATTCAACTTTTTTAAACAAATAAAAATTAAAAAATAAAACAGAAAACAAAAAAGAAGCAATGGAGAGGTCTTCTGCAGAAAAGAAATGGATTATTCATCATTTGCAGAATAGATCCCATCTGATATTCATCATCTCCATCGATCCCACCGTCTTCTGCAGAAAAGAAATCTGCCGCCAAGCTATGGAGAGGTGGCGAGAGGGGAGTTTGGACTATGGAGAGGTGGCGAGAGGGGTGGAGGGGGAGGAGCTGCCCTTTGTGCGACAGATCCACCGGCGACAGATCTCGACACCGCCGCCCCCTCTCCGAGCAGCTCCCACAGCTCCGTCAGGACGCCGCCGTCCAGCGCCACGTCACGCTTGTCAAACACCAGCCGCCCTCCCTCGCCGGCTCGATTGGCTTCATTTCAGCAGACTTGGGAGAGTTAATCTTGGCCTCCAGCTCCTCCAGGGTGTGGAAGGAGGCGTTCTAACGCAGCCCCGTCTTCGGATCGGCGGCCGGCAGTGGCGGCGTGGGAAGGCTTCTCGTTGGAGGAGTCATGGTCGTCGGCACCGCCCTTCACCCATGGTTCCTCGATGGTGTTGACTCTAACGACAATCGGTTCGGCGACGACAGCAGATCTGGGTCTTCGTGTTAGGAAAAAGATTTGTGTCTTCGGCAGATCTGGTTCGGCAGCAGCAGAGACGGCGGCAGTTGGGTTTATTTTAAAAATTAAATTATGGGTATAACTGGAAATTCAAAACAAAATTTAACGGAGTTGGACTCAGTTCAGGCGACAGGGTGCGTGTACCAAGTGTATGAACTTCCACGTGTTTCCCATGCAATTTCCTTATCAAAGGGGGTTCGGCGCAACATTTCGTAAACACAAGGGGGTTTCACGCATTTAACCCCTCTATTAATATATATTTAAAGAGCTTATCAATGATATATTAAAAGCTTCTGAAAAAAAAAGTTATACTAAAAATTTAATATTTTTATTAAAGTATTTATATGTAAGACAATTTCCTTTTTTTTTTTTTGACAATTAAGTATTCGTTTTTCAATTTTGGTCCTCTATGTTTTAATTTTTTTTAGTTTCAGTCATTTTTTTGTCAAAATTTAAAAAAAAACTGCTGACGTAGCTACCAAAATTGAAAACAAAATATAATTATCTTTCTACAAGAATCAGTAAGTTTGAATTACCAATATCAAAAGGAAATAAAATAAAATAACCATGGAGATTTATTTGGAAGACATAGAGAATTTGGTTCAAATAATCTATCAAACTAAAATTAAGTAATATAGGTACCTAAACTTTAGAATTTTATAATACCATCACCAACAAGCGAATGATACTAATAAACAACCAAATGTTGTTGACGGTAGAAAATTCCGAAGGGTATTTTTATCTTCTAAAAAGTATTGGGGTGAAGACTGTAAGTTTAAATTCTTTATAGAAATCATATTAGTTCTATTATATTTTAAATTCTCAAAATCATGTCTTCCATTCGAGAATAAACGAGAGAAATTGAGTCATTTGGTTACGATTTAGAGGAAATTTGGTTTTCAACTTGAGGGACAGTCATGAAATTATTTGACGATATATATTTAAAGTGCTTTTCAATAATATATTAAAAGCTTATGAAAAAAAAAGTTATACTATAAATTTAATATTTTTATTAAAGTATTGTAGTATTAGAAGTTAGGGATAATTTCAATTTTGGTTTTATATGTAAGACAATTTCCATTTTTTTTGACAATTAAATATTCGTTTTTCAATTTTGGTCATCTATGTTTTAATTTTTTTCAATTTCAGTCATTTATTTGTCTAAATTTGCAACACTGCTGACGTAGCTACTAAAATTGAAGGCAAAATATAATTATCTTTTATATAAGAATCAGTAAGTTTGAATTACCAAAATCAAAAGGAAATAAAATTAAATAACCATGGAGATTAGACTTTGGTTCAAATAATCTATCAAACTAAAATTATTCTTCTATAGCATTCTAAATTTGAGACTAAAAATTAGTTTCATATTAATATATATTTAAAGAAGTTTTCAATGATATATTAAAAGCTTTAATAAAAAGTTATATTATAAATTTAATATTTTTATTAGAGTATTGTACTATTGGAAGTTAGGGATAATTTCATTTTTGGTTTTATATGTAAGAAAATTTCCATATTATCAGCGAGAACCAAATATAATTGAGAAATTAATCAATCAAAAGATAAAAATACCCTAAAAAATAAGCATCTTCGGGACAATATTTCAATGTATCGGTATATAAGTATCATTCGCAAATGTTGGCAGTTGTAAAGTTTCAAAGTTCTAATAATTTTGTGTGAAAAGGGTTATAGTTTGGCTTGATTTTTGATATTTACCTTATTTTTTCATAATAACAAATTATAAATTCACATGTACGAAAAGAGTTCAAGAAAAATGGTTAGATTTGAATTTTCATTCATTTTTTGCTCTATTCGAAAAGTCATTAAAAATTTTAAAAAAAATTGAGTTGGAGCTTCTGTTGGGCTTGCCGAGAGAATCAATTTGATGTGAAATTTGTGCATTATGGTTAAGATTTGAAGGAAATCTGGTTTTCAATTTGAGAGACGGTCATGAAGTTTCTCATCGACTATAGTGGCGGTTATTTGATGGTATTGATCTGTTTTTTGTCATATTGTTATGAAAATTTAATGAAACATGGTGTTTAGTTGAATTTAATTGAGGCGAAAATTAGAGTTTTGAGAATTTTTCGGTAGAGTTGATGTAGCAGCTATCAGCAAGCTAATGGTTGGAGAAGGAAGATGCAACAAAAAATAAATGAAAGTTTATTTAATTAATCAAAAGACAAAAATACCCAAAAAAAATATGCATCTTCGAGACAATATTTCACTATATCGTGCTATAAGTCATTCGCTAAGGTTAGTTGTTGTATAGTAAAGTTTCAAACTTCGGATACATTTGTGCAGAAAGGTTGAGCAATGATAATATATAAATATCAAATTAGAAGTTTAGAGAAAAATAATAATTAAAATAAAATTATTATTTCTGTAAACATTGTTGCACATGAATATAATATATGATATATATGTCACTTTAGTTATCATAAAGTTAACAAGAGATCAAAAGTTAATATTGTTTCAAATATTTACAAATATTAATGATCTATAATTGATTATGTGGAAATTATCTGAAATTTTGCATCTATATTTAATATATTGATAGAAAGAAAATTAACAAGAGAAATGTTAATATTGTATCAAGTATTTATAAATATTAATGATCTATAATCCATGATTATGTGGAAATTATTTAAGATTTCGCACCTATATTTAAAATGTATTGATAGAAAGAGAAATGTGTCTCTTATACTTTATGAACACAATATATATAAATTAAAAGGAAAATTTAAATAATCATAAAACATGGTTTATAGTATAATAGAATAATTGATAGAAAATATTAACATGACATAAAACTAAGAATCATAGAAATAAGAATTTTGAGATGGTGAATTCATACAATACATGAATTATGCTGATTAGTAAAACAATTGAATAACGTGGAAAAATTGAATGATATATCTAAAATGTTTTTATAAGACCTCTTTTTTTTTTCTTTTTTTTTTAAATGAGCATCAATCAATTGAGTTGCAGATGACTTAACTGTAAATATTATGAGTTATTTAACAAATAAAATAGAAATAATTTTTCTTAGTTTTATGATAAAATAGGAATAATGTGATTCTAAAACGTGAGTAAACAATTCAACAGATAATTTTTAACTAATAATTGAATGAACTTCGAAGAAATTATTGTATTAATGGAATTCTTATATCCTAAAAAATTAGTACTTAATATCTTCAAAAAAAGGTATTTAAATAATAAATCATGTAGTTGTAGTCTCCCATGTGCAACGCTAGTGTGTTATACTAGTGTGTGTGTATATATATATATCACAAATGCTCCTGTGCACCAGGTGCACAGATCTGGATTAGTGCAACTGGGGCGACCTGACCCGGATCCGCACACCTCGGTCACCTGGAATTTTTTTCTTTTTTTTTGCTTCAGTCTGTTACCTTTATGTTGTAAGGATGTGACCTTTATGTTATATAAGTGTGAGCTTTATTTATAAATGTTATGACCTTTATCTTCACTAACTTAGGAAAAAATGAAGATTTGCAGTTTTTTTCGCTTCAGATTGAGACCTTTATGCTGTATTGTTGTGACCTTTATGTACAATTCTTGTAACCTTTATGTACACATATTATGACCTTAAGAGTGTAAAATTCTTCCTTTTTTTCTAAGTTAGAGTATATAAAGGTTATTACATTTATACATAAAGGTCACATTTATATAATATAAAAGTCACACCCATTCAACATAAAGGTAACAGTCTGAAGCGAAAAAATAAAATTTAAAAAAAATTATAAAAAAAAAGTGCTTGGATTTGGGTCGACCCGGACCCGACCCGAATTGTATGTGCACCAGTTGCACAGGAGACTAACTCTATATATATATATATATATGTATATATTTGTTTGAGAGATGATAATTTTTTTAGGGGAAAATGCGCGAAACCCCCTTATGTTTTGGAAATTCAGCATCGGACCCCCTCCTATGATGGAAATTACGTGAATTACACGTGTGTTTTCATTAATTCGACCCGAAACCCCCAACTCTGTTAGAGTTGACAGGCGTGCGGTCCACGCGGCTGGGGTGCGACTTTTTCTCGTTTTTGACCATTGTGAACCTGCAAAAATACTTTTTTGCCCTTCTTTGTTGCTTATATATGTATGTTCATACTCCAATGTAGTAGTCCATCTCCTCTCCTCTCAAAAATAGCTAACTGGTATGTAATTTATTTTTTTCCTGAATTATTTTATTTATTTAACATGATTTTGTTGTGCTACAATTTAGTAATGTTGTTTAATTTATCAAATATTATGTTAATGTATTTGTTTATACTTGTTTAATTAAATTCCTTTATAATTGATATTTTGTACTCAATAATAATTCATTGTTTCTCCCAAATTTTATAGGATACATGTCTTCCACATTTAGGCCATCAAAAAATGAACAAGAATATTTAGATTTGAGATACAACTATAAGAAGTGTTATTTGATAAGATTAGAGCCTTGAAGGCATCCCTCCTGCAACTATCAAAACTTCACCAGTTACATAAGAAACATCATCCGAGGCCAAATATGCCGCAGCAGCAGCCATGTCTTGTGTAGTTCCGAGTCTATTAAGTAGCGTCTTACTCTCAAGGCTTTTTCTCTACAAATATAACCATTATATATGTTATTCTATGAAATTCTAATACAATTGAGCTTCTCTACATTGAGGCCTAGTTAAGCAGATAACAAATGGAGAAAGATAGCAGTTTGTATAAAGATGGATATGGTGAGCTTTATGTTGTAAGGATGTGACCTTTATGTTATATAAGTGTGAGCTTTATATATAAATGTTATGACCTTTATCTTCACTAACTTAGGAAAAAATGAAGATTTCCAGTTTTTTTCGATTCAGATTGAGACCTTTATGCTGTATTGTTGTGACCTTTATGTACAATTCTTGTAACCTTTATGTACACATATTATGACCTTAAGAGTGTAAAATTCTTCCTTTTTTTCTAAGTTAGAGTATATAAAGGTTATTACATTTATACATAAAGGTCACATTTATATAATATAAAAGTCACACCCATTCAACATAAAGGTAACAGTCTGAAGCGAAAAAATAAAATTTAAAAAAAATTATAAAAAAAAAGTGCTCGGATTTGGGTCGACCCGGACCCGACCCGAATTGTATGTGCACCAGTTGCACAGGAGACTAACTCTCTCTCTATATATGTATATATATATATATATATTTGTATATATTTGTTTGAGAGATGATAATTTTTTTATAGCAGTTGAAATGATAACAATTTTCTTTTATAGCACTAACCATCATTCATGATAAGAGTGTTTGTGTCAACAACTATTTTATAGCAGAACTGAATCAAGCTTGTTGATATTCAACTCAATTTGATTCGTGTACATTCCTGTTTGGAAGTGACCACATATATACTTTTCCCCTTAATATTCTCATATCCATAAACATAAGACAAACCAAAAAGTGACATATATACACTTTATTTGATTAAAAAAAAAAAATCACTGATCAATAGTTATTAATGATCAGTTTAAATGAAAGTGTACCATAATAATATAATCTCATATTTGGCTGGCTCTTTTCTTAATCACATGAGTATCAATGGTTTGGTTGCAAAAACACTTTTGGAGATCTGGAACCAAATATTTAAAAGAGCAACTTACATAATAAATGATAGTGTTGGCAACCTTGTGCCACAAACACTACACATCTTTTAAAATAGTGATGCAAAATAGTGTTACTATTTAATGTTAGCGACACATTTTCAAAGGTGTCCTTAAATAATTTTGTGTTTGAAAAAAATCCATTGTTAAACAAACTGTAATGGTTAGGATTTTAGAGTACTCCAATTTTGTAATAAGTATCGTACTTAGAATATTTTTAGGATTCTTCAATTGAACTACATTGCTGCATGCTGCAAGAAGCAAAACATAAGATATATAAATATAGCGGGGCAACACTTTGAAGAATTTGCTATAGAACTACGCTGCATGCTACAAGGAACTCTGATGCAACAGACAGTTGAAATGCAGCAAGTACAATAAGTTGCAGCAACTGAAGGGACATGCAGAAGATCAATCAAGGGATCAACAATAGGTCATTGCATGTCAATGATACGAGGAAGAACAACTTCAGTTGTCACTGCAGTTCACATCAGGCTACTATGTATAGTGACAAAATCAAAGGTACGGAGGACCAATGCGGAGCAGCCACCTATGCCTGAACTGACTGCAAAAGCTGCAACAGGAGGACAACCGCATTAACGAATCTGCAACATGGAGAAAACGACATTGCATACAAACTGCAGACGCACATTAAGCTGTACCCGAAGATCAAAGGAGATCAAAGAGTTGACCAAATAGATCAAAGTAAGGACGTTTTGAAGCTCAAAATCATTAAATGATGATATTTTTTGTGAAATAAAGTTCTTATGAAATAATATTTGAATGATGATGATCTTTGTATTGTAAATTTATGATCTAAATGTAACGGTAAATTATTATAATAAAGTATATTTTTAGCTCTAGGACTCATTTAATAAGTTATGCGGGTTTATAAGATAGTTTTAAATGTGTGCATATGTTTCGATTCATGTGATTAAATTGATGAGTAGTTATGAATTTTTCTACTTCATTGAACTCTTATATAAAGCTTACGCAAGTTTATGACTTATATTGCTCAAAAGAGAAGAATTGAAGGCTATATAAAAGTAAAGACAATGTTGATAATAATATTTGTCATAATTTGTGGAGCAATGGTGGATGGATCAGAAGCAATTAAGAAATCGAGTCCAGAAAACCTTTCAGCTTCAAGTAGTCTTGTTGATGATGAAGACTACGTCCATAGCAAAGATGATTGCGCTGAGAATTTGAGAACAGAATGCCGGGCTCAAGTTGCTAATGCGGTATTCTGTCAGCAAACCGGAGATCTAGTAAACGAAACAGTCGTCGGTGATTGCCCCACAAACGTTGTTGAGAATTATTATATAAACTGTTTTTTAGAAGATTTGATTCCAGATCTCCAAAAGCAAAGTTGTTGCAACAAAACCAATGAAACTGAGATCAAGGAAAGAGCTAATGAAGTGTGGGATTATATTGTTACGATAACAGAATTCTATTAATTGATCCATCACTTTAATTTGCATGTAAAGTAATCTCAGTAATAACTGTACGTTGAGTGATTTTCTTTATCAATTAAAGTATTTGTTTTACATATATATATGAACATATGGTCACTCTTGATTAATTTGTTTATTGTATAATGATGAAAATATTAAGGGGAAAAATGTTCCTGGTTCCAATACTCTCCGATAGAGATGTAAATAAACCGAATTGAATCAAATATCAACAAGCTCGATCAAGTTCAACTCGTTCATTAAAGTGCAGGTGGCCCATTAAACAACAAGGTAAAAAAATGACATGATGTTAGTGTCACACAATCCTCATAATTCATGAATGCGTTGGTGTGTTTGCATGTTTGGTTTGTGTCGTGTGAACCATATATGAACATATGCAAGTGTCCCTTTCGCTTTTTTATGTCATGCGAATCACCATTTGTTGATGTTTATTTTTAATAAACATTTAATTTATTATTTTGCCTTAATTCACTAAATATTGTTTTTGTACTCTTTTAAGACTCTTTTGTAGGCTTAAAAACGTGCTATGAAATAGTGGAGGAGTGGAGAAAATTAAAGATCAAGTCATCCTTTGAAAAGTGGAGAAGAGGTTGAAGTTGACCTTGTCAACCAAGCTTGAAGTGGTCATGTTTGAGGGAGCATAACTTCCACCTCACATCATGGTTGAGAACGTGCCATACATGGATGGAAAGAGTGTGGAACAAGCTTTCCAGACGTCTATAAATACCTCTCCTCACTTCACCTGACAAGGTGGCAAGACGAGCAGAAACGAGAGAGAAAGCAGTGCAGTCATACAGTTCTTGTGTTATTGAGAGTGTGATAACATCCTGTCTAACATCTGTGTTCTTTAATCTGTTTCAGTCATTTCTTGTGACTGATTCTTTTTGTTCTCAAACAGGTTGTAGGGTGTTGTCTTTTAGTTTCTCTCTTTCTTCTCAGTAGTTGGTTTAGGCGTCTTTGAGACGTTAGGATTCCTTGTTCTCTTTCTAATAGATTTTGATAGGGATCGTTTTTGTAAATCTTTTTAGTGAAGATTTTTGCCCTGAGGCACCTCACAAGTTATATTTTATAACTTGTGAAAAATTTACATCCGTATGTCTTTTTATTCCGCTGCGTATTTATTTTAACTCTATTTTTCAATCTGTGTCGTTGACGGTGTTGTCCAACACTGTCTTTAACACTGCTGTTTTTGAGTCTATCGATTTTACCATTGGCACGACCACTTTCAAGTGGTATCAGAGCCAACACTTGATACACTAAGTGTTTGGTTCCTGGTAGTCGTGCAATGGATCCAGCTAATCCTAATCTTGGTCATCTTCCCATTCTTGATGGCTCCAATTATCCTTATTGGAAAATTCGTATGCGTTCATATCTCAAATCATTGGATATGAGAGCATGGAAATCTGTCCTAAATGGTTATGAGACTCCAAGATATCCACAAGATCATGAAGGTGATGTTGTATACAAACCTGAATCGGAGTGGACACTTGAGGAGTCCAATCTTAATGTTGCTAATGAGAAAGCAATCCATACCATATTTTCATGGGTTGACATGTATATGTTCAAACTCATACAAAATTGTGCAACAGGAAAAGAAGCATGGGATACTCTTCAAGCTCATTGTGAAGGAGATGCAAGTGTTCGTGACACTCGGTTACACTATCTTACAACTCAATTTGAAAATCTTCGTATAAAGGAACATGAGAACATTACTAGTTACTTTGAGCGTATAATTGATATCTCTAATGAATGTCAATTGCTTGGTGAGCCTCTTACTCAGAAACAACTTATTTCCAAGGCTGTTCGTACTCTTCCGGAGAGGTTCAACATCAAAGTTTCAGCAATTGAAGAAGCACACAATCTTTCCAAGATGAAACTTAACACCTTGATGAATATTCTGAAGAATTTTGAGTTAAATCTCAAATTTCAACAAGATTCATACAAAGGAAAATAAAAGAGTATATCATTCCAAGCATAATCATCAGAGATCTCAACTGATGATGAAGGTGAAGATGCTCCTGATGATATTGGAGAATGTACAAGCGTAGCCATGCTCACTCGGAAGTACAATTCCATGATGAGGAAGCTCAACAAGGAGAAAGTTCAATTCAAAACCAAGGAACAACAAACCAAACTGATTGGTCTCCCATCTAAAAAGCCTCTTTACTCTCCACCCAAGAAAGGAAATCAAATGAGAAGGACATCAAGTGATTCCAAAAATTTTGATCCTAAACATTTGGAATCAAGTCAATGTCATGCATGTTCTGGTTGGGGACATTATGCCAACGAATGTCCAAATACATTGAGGAAATATGGCAAAACCAACTTGTGGGTGTCACTCAGTGATGATGAGGACGATGCAGATGATAAGGCTGAAGGCTCAGAACAATCAGCCTTGATGGCAACGCTGGATGAAGAGTTGATGTCAGATTCTGAAGATGTCATGCATGATGTTGGTCTGAGTGTTACTGATGATGTTATAACACCAACAACAACATCCAGAAGGTACATATTTTTGGATTATTCTTATATTAACTGTTTTGTGCCTTTGATGATAACGATGCAGAGTCTCATGAGAACAAAGAGGTGGACAAAGATGCAATAATTGAAGAATTGCAACGTCTTTATGAAGACTTACTCAAAGAATGGAAGAAACAATCCAAGAATGTGAAGAACTTGTCCAAAGAGAATGATGCCTTGAAGAGTTCAATAGGACAACTTGAGGTATTACTCACCAAAAGAGATGCTGAATTGAATAAGATTCAAACTAAACTTGATCAAGCTGAAGCTACCTTCAAGAAACTCAACACGGGAACTTCAAAGTTGGATGAAGTACTCATGAATCAGGTATACAACGTGGGTAAGTCATGTACATCTGGTATTGGGTTCCAAGAATCTCTTGACACTATATTTCCAAACTTTTTTCTTAATAAAAAGTGTAAAACAAATTTTGTGAAAGAAAAAGGTGTTGAAAAGAATGATTCTAAGAAAAAGCCCAGGAGAAGGAAATTTGTTTGCCATTTTTGTTTTAAACCTGGGCATATTAAACCTTTGGGGAATTCTATACACACCCCAAACATTTCTAAACACACCCCATCTACACACACATTCATTTTTTTATTATTTTAATGTTCATGTCTATTGTTGGGATGTGTTTAGTATTTTTGGGGTGTGTATAGAATTCCCTTAAACCTTTTTGCTTCAAACTAATAAATATTTTGGACAGAAATGGGATGTTATCCTCATTGTTACCTAACATCAAGAATAACATCTCTGCGCAGAAAATCAAAACAGTGTTCAAGAAAGTTTGGGTACCCAAAACTGATGTGAAATGCAATGTTGTGTATACTGCTTTAAAGATTAACATCTCAGGTTCATGGTATTTCGATAGTGGTTGCTCACGTCACATGACGGGCACAAGAAATCTCTTAAATGATTATGAACTTGTTGATGGAGGGTCTGTAACTTACGGAGGAGGCTCTAAGGGAAAGATCGTTGGGAAAGGAACACTCAATGTTCCTGGATTCCCAAGGCTAAGAAACATCTTACACGTTGATGGCCTCATGACTAACTTGATTAGCATTAGTCAGTTGTGTGATGATGACTTAGAGGTAAAATTCAATAAAAATTCATGTGAAGTATTTGATCACACTAACACTTGTGTTATGTCAGAAAAAAGATCAAATGACAATTGTTATCTTGTTAGAGGACAAGAAACATGTCATCATGCACAAGTGAATGATACTATCTTGTGGCATCGAAAGTTAGGTCATATCAACCACCGTAGGATGGCGAAATTCATGAAGTTTGGTGTAGTAAGAGACATCTCTATGTTGGATTGTAAGTTAAAAGTTGTTTATGATGACTATTCTAAAGGTAAGTAGACGTGTGTTACTCATGATGTTGTCCAACATCACGGACAACATTCAGGTACGTCTGACTGTTTTCAACTTTTACACATGGATTTGATGAGTCCAGTTGAAATCACACAACCTATGTGATATTATGGATGTTTTTGTCATTGTTGATGATTTTTCTCATTTCCATTGGATATACTTCATGAAAGAAAAATCTAAAACTTTTAACATGTTCAACACTTTGCATGCTAGGATACGTAACTTGGATTGTTCATCTATTCTTCGTACTCATTCTAGTCATGAAAAGGATTATGAGAGATTTTTTAGTCTTAATAAATCTCTCGGATTGTACATAGTTTGAGTGTCGTTACAATTGTTGTTGCACGTGTTGTAACAGTACTCAATTGTAACATGTCTTGTTGTTTCTTTATTTTTATTTTTTTCCTCTTTGTGTCTTTAAATGCTAACTAGTGTGTTTGAGCAGAGGTGACTTGATTAGATACATATTCTGTGAAGGCCCATTTGTATTGTTATTGTTTATGTAAAAAAAAAAAAAAATTGCATGAACATTGATATTGCCAAAGTAGCTTGGGGGGCACAGCGCTCGCTACGATGATGCTACCTTGCAAAATGGTGATATTATGAGTAAGTTTGAAAGCTGAGTAACTAGGGGCACGACGCTCGCTACGACGATGCACTCTACGAAAAAAGGCAATCTACTTAACTCATCCTAAAGGCTTGAAAGTGAGTAACTCGGGGGACGGCGCTCGCTACGACGATCCACTCTTGTCAAAAGCTTATTGAGCTTAAGGTATGTGACGCAACATAAAAAATGAAAAAATAATAAAATAATAAAATAAAGGGCCTAAATCAGAAATGTTGTCTATAATGTTGCCAACATTACTTGTAACACCACTAGATAAGCAAATATTTTCCCCCTTTTTTTTTTTGTGCGAATTTTGTGGATTATGTTTTATCCACGTTTTTTGATCATATTTATCTGATTTTATTTCAGATTTGTTTGATTAGTTAATCCCCTTAATTTCTCTATGTGGTTGAGAGTCCAAATCTTTTCAAATTCTTATGGATTTTGATTTTTGCATGTGAGTCTATCTTGGTCAAATAATTGTTTTCCAGATATTTTTTTTCTTGTGTTAGCTCGGTTCCTTTAAGTGTGTTTTGATCCTGTATTATGTCCCGGTGCATGCGCATTTTTTTTAGGATTTTTTTTCTTTCCACAAATTTTAGGATATTTTTTTTGTGTTGTAGAGTAATTGGGTAATGTGTTTATTTGGGAATTCTTGTAATTCATTTTCACCACCACTACTCTCTTCTCTCACTTAACAACCGTGCTTGTCTAAACCCATGAAACTCACTTTGCTATTTCATGTTCTTAATCTTCCAAAATTCTCTCCTTAGCCAATGGTTTGAACCAAAAGGTGATAATATATCTCTTTTTTTTTTTTTTTGTGGTTACAAAACCTTTATTTATGGAGATAATGTGACAGATTTGTCTTCAAAATATGTCAAAACCTCTGCTGCAAAATATGTCAAGCATTGTAATGTTGTATGTGATGTTGGCTCTGATGTCGATCATGATGTTAGCTTCAACGTTGGCAACACCACTGCCAACACTGATATGCCAACAAAGTTTTTTTTTTTTTCCTTTCTTCCCAAAAAGGGGAAGATATTTCAAGTAGGGGACAAGAACTGAATCAATTGCAGCTGGAGTTGGAGAAAGAATGGAGGAGGAACTGATGGAATGATTATTGAGATCGTCTTTGAAGAGGATAAGTTCTATCGATTCTCTTTGTTTGATTTCTTTGGGATATTTTACAACAATTAATTTGTTGTTTATGCTGGAAATTTTGAATTTTTGATCTCTTGATTTGCTTTGACTTTAATTGGATTCATTTAGAGGAGCATGAATTGATTGGTTATGATTTGGATAACTCTTGCTTATATCTCATGTTTAGGGGGAGTTTTATTTCGTGTGGTCCATATGTTTAGGGGGAATCCTTTTTTTATTTCTTTTATTTTACTTTTTTATTTTGTGTCATTAACAGGTTTTGTGAAGAAAGGCAAAAAGGGGGAGATTGTTGATGTTTATTTTTTAATAAACATTTAATTTATTATTTTGCCTTAATTCACAAAATATTGTTTTTGTACTCTTTTAAGACTCTTTTGTAGGCTTAAAAACGTGCTATGAAATAGTGGAGGAGTGGAGAAAATTGAAGATCAAGTCATCCCTTGAAAAGTGGAGAAGAGGTTGAAGTTGACCTTGTCAACCAAGCTTGAAGTGGTCATGTTTGAGGGAGCATAACTTCCACCTCACAACATGGTTGAGAATGTGCCATACATGGATGGAAAGAGTGTGGAACAAGCTTTCCAGACGTCTATAAATACCCCTCCTCACTTCACTTGACAAGGTGGCAAGACGAGCAGAAACGAGAGAGAAAGCAGTGTAGTCATACAGTTCTTGTGTTATTGAGAGTGTGATAACATCCTGTCTAACATCTGTGTTCTTTAATCTGTTTCAGTCATTTTTTGTGACTGATTCTTTTTGTTCTCAAACAGGTTGTAGGGTGTTGTCTTTTAGTTTCTCTCTTTCTTCTCAGTAGTTGGTTTAGGCGTCTTTGAGACGTTAGGATTCCTTGTTCTCTTTCTAATAGATTTTGATAGGGATCGTTTTTGTAAATCTTTTTAGTGAAGATTTTTGCCCTGAGGCACCTCACAAGTTATATTTTATAACTTGTGAAAAATTTACATCCGTGTGTCTTTTTATTCCGCTGCGTATTCATTTTAACTCTGTTTTTCAATCTGTGTCGTTGACGGTATTGTCCAACACTGTGTCTAACACTGCTGTTTTTGACTCTATCGATTTTACCATTGGCACGACCACTTTCACCATTGTTTAGGGACGTAAACAAGCTAAACTAAGTCGAATATCACTAGTTTTGAGTTCGGCTCGTTTCTTTTTTTTTTTTCGGGCTCGAGTTCATTATGAACTTTAGAAATAGAGTTCGAGATCGGCTCAATAAAAAAATCTAGAGTTCGATATTCATTCAAGTTCGGTTCAAAACAAAGTTCGATAACAAGGTCAACGAACCCAACTCAAGTTCGGCTAGATTAAAATTTGTCAAAAGTTCAAAATGTGCTCGAATACTAGCTCGATAGTTCAAGCTTGAGTATGCCTCAACAAAAGTTCATTGAAAGTTCAATATGATCTTGAACACAAACTTGATAGTTCAAGTTCGAGTTCGGCTCGAAAAAAATAGAGTTCGAGCTCGAGTTCGAAAACTTGTTAACAATAATTTTGGCCTGCATTTCAATATTTACCAGAAAGCATAAACATAGTCACACATACAAATATGGGATTCAACAATAACATTTAAAAAAAACAATTATTTTCAATACATGTCATTTATAAATTGGTGATGCCATCTTTTAAACTTGTCTTATGATGATCATATGGAACATCATAAAATATAGATATGGAATAAAGGATTATGTTGGGTAAAATTGGTGGTAAAACATAAAAATATTTAAATTACAGGACTGAAGATGAGAGTTTTCGAACAAGGTAATTAACACCTTTAAAATAGGGCTGGTTTGAATTGAGGGTCGGATTTGTTTATGATCGTTAGATTAAGTATAAATTAACCTTTGATTTGATGGCCTTTTTTTTTTTTTGGATTGTATGTTTTGTATATGGTTTAACTTTTATTATTTTGTTTGGAGTGAAGGTTTTTTTAGGAAGGTTTATTTATTGAGATTGTATTTGGCTTTTAAGATTATTATTTTCAGTTTTTCAAAAATTCCAATTATACCCTCACAATGACACCCAATATTTTTTATAATTTTTGAGGCCAACAATTATCTTCTCAAAATATACTCCTCAAACATCTTCTTCCCCCATATTTGTTCAATTTTCTCTACCTAAAATTGAAATTGTAGGTCAAGAACAAATCAAAACTAAATACAAAAACCGAGCAATGTCACATAAAATCTGAAATATTGTGATATCCAAAATACCCATTCACAGATCCATGAATCCAAATTTGTACAAAGTACAATCGTACAGATCTAGGAATGAAAATCAAACAAAAATAAAGCCTCTCGACATATCAGATAATGAGAAATCGAAAAAGATGGAGAAACGAGAAGTTGAATCATTCATCCGACAAGAGCTAGGGTGGATTTTCTAGATGCTTCTTCTAAGGATGAAACCTGTCGAAGGATGTAGCTTGAAAGAGGAAATAAAACTTTAAGTACATGATTTCAGTTTTGGGAGGAACCTTTGACCATTTACCTTGGCACATTTGGTAAATGGTCCAAACAATAGGGATATAAGTGACATTTAACATGACTTTTGAGGGTTATCTATATCCGTGCAACCGGGTTGACCAGTTCACGTGCCCAAAACGCGTTTTCACGCGCCTACGCGCTCCCACGAGCTGAATACTTCTGCTGAAGCTCACCCAAAATTCGTTCCAATAGACCAACTTTTGTGTATAGTTAAACCAACAGTTGTGTATAGTTAGACCAACTATGTGTAGGTAGGTCTAACTATGTACAAAGGTATGTCTAACATATATAAATGTATGTTTAACTATATACAAAGGTATGTCTAAGTATACATAAAGGTATGTCTAACACAACGTAAAGGTATGTCTAACATAACGTAGTGGTATGTGCCAAAATTCAAAAATCAAGCCAAAAAAAGACAAGACATGAAATTTGGGCAGAACTGATATGTTTAACATAGCTTAAAGGTATGTCTAACATAGCGTAAATGTATGTCTACCATAACCTATTGGTATGTGATTTTTTTCAAAAATTATATGCGAAAAAAAAAAAAAGATGGGGTCCAGGGTGCATGGATCTTAGATCCATGCACCTGATCCACAAAAGACCTACTATATATATATATATATATATATATATAAAACCTTCAATAAAAATAGCAATAACTATTTTTTCCTCCCAATTAACATACTATAAATTGAAAGAAAGTAGTTACAATAAATTAAATAAATCAAAAATAAAAATTTATATTTTTACGGGTTGTGGGGTCCACTAGGTTAGACTATACCTATGGGTAGGTAGGTTATGAAGTTATATTTTATCTTTTTTCACTATTTCATATAAATTATAATCTTTAAATTAATTATTTTTATTTTGAATTTTGTTTAAGTTTATGAAAAATATAAATTTTATATTTACATTTTGGTGCAAAATTGTATTTAACAAGCTTACAAATACAAAGATAAATGACTAAATTAAACTATAAATTAGAAAATTAAAAAATAATTTTTAAAATAAAAAGTCTTAGATTTTTTGAGAAATAAAAAATAATGAAAAACATTTTGGTATAATTGTTTGATATATCTTCCAATATAAGTGGACTGAATATTTAACTAGCTACGTTATTTAAATTTTAAATACTTATCAAGATTTTTTAGTTATTTGATGAGATTTATATATTTTCTTTAAAGATATCTATAATTGTGAATGCAAGGACATTTGTTAATAAATATGAATCAAAAAATATAATAATATATTAATCATGATACTTATATCTATATTAATATGTAACATGCACAACATATCTTTATGAAGTAACATATCTTTTAAATATCAATTGTCGTTTACAATAAATGTTTCTCAGTACTAAATTTGATTTAATTTATTTTAATTTACAATATTAATGGTACATATACAAAATTGGTGTTTATTTAACAACCTCATATTCAAATTTAGAATTTAAAATTCACTGTTAAACATAGATATATATACATTTATATATTATTATTTGTATTTTAATATTATAATATTATTTAAGATGTGACACATTAATGAAAAAGAATCAATTCTTATTAATATATAATTTAGGTTAAGATAATAGTATTACATTATATTATTAGAAATTTTAAAACTCATCAATCGTATATTACAAACCGTGCGATACTAGTTCTAGTTAAATGACATGATTTCACTGTTGAGCTAAATTAGTAGAGTATAAACTCACATCCATTGGTGGGTTAAGTAAACCAGACCCAAGAGAGGCTAATCACAAATTTTAACCCAACTTAAAATCCTCAATCCAAACTAAATATAATGGATGATAAAGGGTGTTTGTTTCCAATCCTCCAATCCAAACTGAAGTAGATAATAAATCATTTTTGGTCCTACCTCGGGAGTTGTGTCTGATTTTAGTCGTACTTATAGTTTAGTAGATCTTTTTTTTTTTTTTTTTTCCTGGAATTTTACATTCTCCAATGGATTTTTCTTTAGTGAATTAATACACTCACCCCAATTTAGCAATTTCCCCTATTTAATAAATGATATGTAAAAAGTAAATGCATTTTATAGTTGTTAAACTCGGGTTTTTTGCATATGGCTTAATACGCCGTTTCATTTCTGTACATATTTTTGATATCAAAAATACTTCATATATTATTTTACAATTATTTCAGAGATTTTGGAGTGCTTTTGTGCCAAGTAACGTGGTTATAGACTAAGGAATGAATCTGAAATTTCTTAAAAGAGAGACAAATTAAAACAAAATAATAAGAAACAACCAAACACTAAAAAGAAATAAAGAAGAAAAACTAATTTTGAAAAAAGTAAACTAAAATAAAAAATAAAAAAAGAAGGATAAGAAAGTTTGCTTGAAGCTTTCTAGAAACAGTTTGAAATTTAAAATATTAAGAAAAACAATTGTGATCAGATAAATTGAAAACTAAAGTAATTATGAAGATACTTAGTTAATTAATTGTCTTTTACGTTAGCAAGAGAGTTTAGAAACCCTAATTAAGTTTAATGATCATAATATAATTTGTCATAAGAAGTTATGATCTAAATACACATAAAACATTTATTATAATGTATATCCTTAGCCCTGGGACTCATTTCATACGTTATCAAGTCAAAGATACTTAAATGTGTGTATATGTTTCGGTAGAAGAGATTAAATTCATTGAGTTATAATGAAGTTTTACAATTTTATTGAACTCTTATAAAAAGAGAAGAATTCAAGCCTATGCAAAATAATATTATACATTAGTAAAAGGTAAGAATGATGATAATATTTTTCATAATTTGTGGAGCAATGATGGATGGATCAGAAGCAGTTAAGAAGTTGATGCCAGAAAGTTGCATGTCAGCTTCAAGTCTTTTAGAGAAGAAAGACTACAGCCAAGAAAAGTGTCCTCAGAAAATGAGAACAGAATGTAGGGCTCAGGTTGCTAATGCCTTATTTTGTCAGCAACTTGGAGAAGCTGCAATAAACCATACAATCTTCAATGATTGTCCCTTTAACGTTATTCAAAACTATAACTCATATTGTTTTTTTGACATATTGGTTTGGGATCTCCAAAAGCAAAGTTGTTGCAACAAATTGAATGAGTGTGACATCAGGAAAAGAGCTATTCAAGTATGGGAATATATTACTATGGCAACGGGTTAAGTACTTTGTAAAATACATATATTATATGTATCTAAACTTAATTATAATAACTATTAAACGACTTTTCATAATTGAATAAATTATTTGTGTCATGGAAAAGTTACTGTGAATCGTCTTATGGATCACATTCTGTAACGTGGGGTGGGTGGGGCGGTCAACTCAGGGTGATATAATGTATTGGCTAATACTTTAATGTCATCATGTAGTAATACTTGTAAGAAATTATAATTTTGACAAATGATATAATATAGTATATGTACATATTTTTCATCGGATCTTAATAGTTTCAGTACAGAAAAAAAAAACGAGTATGAAACCAAATGAGTATGCAATGTTATTTTGAATGTCGCACCATCACACATAACATGCGGGGGAAAAACTCAATTTTAGTCCTGCTGAACAGCTACTGTCCGATTTTAGTCACGTTAAAATTGCGCTTTCAATTTTAGTCCTGTAAATGTGAAATTCGTCCAATTACAGTCCTTTCTTCGCCAGAATTTTGATTTTCCGGCAACAATGTGCGAGTGCAACACATTCGCCCCAGTTCTGAAATTTCAATGACTTGCGCTTATGTGACATTTTATTTCATATGTGACCTTTATTTCTTATTTATTTCATTACTAGAATGTCACATCATCTAAATGCATTAGAAAATAAAAAAAGATATCAAAAAAATAAAAAATATTGAACAAAATGAAAATAAAAATAAAAATAAAAATAAAAATTGAATTTAACATTAATCAATGCATGTGAGGGACAATCATGAAAATCAGGCTTATGTTTTTTTATGAAAGTTGAATAGATCATAAAGGTTAGTGTGACTTCTAATAAAACTGAATGGTAGGAGACAAAAGTATAGACTCTTACGAGAGTAAATATATGGCAACCGGACTTTTCATGATTGTCCCTCATGTATTGACTAATGTTTTTGTAAATTCGAATTTTATTTTCTTTTAATTTTGTTCCATTTTTTTTTTTTCATCTTTTTGATGTTTTTGTTTTTCATTTTCCTAATGCATTTAGATGATGTGATGGCTGATATGGAATTTTAGTAAGGAAATACATACAAAAATAAAGGCCACATGCATTTAGATAAACGTAAGTCATTTCAGAATTGAGGGCCAGTGTGTTGCACTCGCTAGAATGTTGACGGAAAATCAAAATTCCGACGAAGAAAGGACTGCAATTGTACGAATTTCACATTTACAAGACTAAAATTGAAAACGTGATTTTAAGAGGACTAAAATCGGGTAGTGGTTGTTCAGCAGGCTAAAATTGAGTTTCGTTCAGCAGACTAAAAATGAGTTTTTTCCGAACATGCAACATAATAAATAATGTGAAGAATGAAATGATTTTCTTCATGAGTATAAATATGCGTGGAGTGCTAGTGGGGCAAAATATATTACTTATGAAAGTGATTACATAAAGACATATAAGATCTTTAAGACAGACTATTTGAAAACAACACACTCCTCAACAACTAAGAATGAACTCAATATATGGATGTGAAAACTTAAGTGAGAAGAATAACACTCCTATGTGTAAGGCTAAGATAATTCCCTTTTTTACGTACTGAAAGTCATTACAGCGGAGAATAATATAGAGTTACAGGAAAGGCGTAAACTAAGGAAACTAAATAATAACCATATATAAAAGATATACATCAATCACTAAGATTAATATCACTAATATCCCCCCGCAAGTGGAGCGTGGGATTGAGGGAAACGTGAAGTTTGGACCGGAACATCTCAAACAGTGGACGAGGAAGGCACTTCGTGAATATGTCGGCAAGCTGGAGCGAGGAAGGAACAAAGCGAGAGAACAGGCGACCATTATCATTGAGTTCACGCACAAAGTGACAGTCAATGTCTATGTGCTTTGCTCGCTTGTGTGAGACAGGATTCTGAGTGAGGAATAGTGCACTTTTATTGTCACTGAGTAGAACTAGAGGCGTCTTCGGGAGAGCGTGAAGATCCATCAGAAGATTGCAAACCCACATAAGTTCAGCAGCAGTATTAGCAAGGGCCCTGTACTCGGATTCACAGTTGGAACGAGACACCGTGGGTTGTTTCTTCGCGCTCTATGAAATAAGGTTTGGGCCAAGAAAGATAGAATATGCATAAGTTGAGCGTCTAGTGTCTATGCAACGGGCCCAGTCCACAATCAGAATACCCAAGGATATCAGGGGAACCAGGCAAAAAAGATAATCCAAAGCCAAAAGTGCCTTCGACATACCTCAAAATACATTTGACAGCCTGAAAATATTTTGTAGTAGGTCGCTGTTGGAATTGGCTGACAGTGTTGACAGAATAAGCAATGTCAGGATGAGTGATAGTCAAATACTGAAGAGCGCCAACTAATGACCGATACTACGTAGAATCAGAAAACTCAGTACCAGTAGCAGTGAAAGTAGCACCCGGAGCTAGAGGAGTGGAGACATGTTTAGCATCAAGCAGACCAGCACAAATAAAAATATCACAGGTATACTTCGACTGACTTAGAAAGAGTTCTGAAAAAGAATATGAAACCTCCAGGCCAAGAAAGTATCCCAAACGGCCAAGGTCCTTAATGGAAAATTCAGCGCGCATCCGAGATAACTAAGTGGTGAGAGTGGCATTATCACTGCTGGTAACAATAATGTCATCGACGTATACCAACAGATAGACCAGCACAGAATTATGGCATAACACAAATAAGGATGTGTCGGCAGCACTGCATAGAAAGCCAAGTTGCAACAGAAAATTATGGAACCGCTGATACCAGACAAGTGGGGCCTGGCAAAGGCCATAAAGGGCCTTTTTGAGACGGCAGACATGATTGGGAAACAAAGGATCAATGAACCCAGGCGGTTGCTTTATGAAAACAGGTTTAGAAAGATAGCCGTTGAGGATGGCGTTTTTTACGTCGAGCTGATGCAACGACGGCAAGAGACAAAATAATACGAACTGTGGATGCCTTCACAACAGGACTGAAGGTATGAGTAAAGTCGGACCCAGGAAGTTGGCTGAAACCCTGAGCAACGAGACGTGTTTTGTACCGATCTACTGAGCCGTCTGCCAGAAATTTAGTGTGATATACCCATTTTGACCCAACAATATTCGTATCAGAAGGTCTTGGAACTAGATCCCAAGTGCCGTTAGCTCGCAGGGCCTCCATTTCCTCATTCATAGCATTTACCCATTGAGGGCTCTTAAGAGCAGATTTGATGTCTTGAAGCTCGGAAACGGCGTCGAAAGCGGAATAAAGACTATGAGACTCAACAAGAGCAATGTCTGCGGGGTAAAGGGGCTTGAATATTCCTGACTGAGCTCGTGTACGCATTGGATGAGTACGGGCTGCAGCAACTTGAGGAACGACCTGGTCATGAATGGGCGAAGGAGGAGGAGGACTTGCCGGTTGAGAGGGTGTCGATCAAGAGGAGCCTGTTGTACTTGTGGAGGGGGCTGTTGTTCCTCAGATGGACAGATCCGACATGGCTGAGATGATGGTGGACATGACTGAGGTGATGGGGAATCCAAGTCAGATGGTTCATCGGGAGAGACGGAGGGTGAGCCATCAAGAAATTCGGATAGCTCAAGCTGGGAAGCAGACTTAGAAGGGCCGGATTGAATGAATGGAAGGCATGATTCGTCAAACTTGGTGTGCCGAGTGATGTACACACATGTGGATGCAGGGTCTAAGCATCAAAAACCTTTGTGACTCGTACTGTATCCAATAAAAATGCACGACAAGCTGCGTGGTTCAAATTTTGTCTTAGCACAGTCCCAAAGACAAGGATAAACTCGGCAACCAAAAACATGAAAGGAGTCGTAAGATGGGGTGCGCCCATACACAATCTCAAACGGTGATTTCTTCTCAAGAAGGATAGTGGGGAGCCGATTAATAGTGTAAACGGCCGTACTAAAGGCCTCCACCCAAAAATGCATAGGAGTAGATGAATGAAAAAGTAATGCAAGACCCATCTCAGTTATATGTCTGTGCTTGCGCTCAGCCCTGCCATTCTAAGCAGGAGTATAAGGACAGGACATGAGATGATGAATTCCACATTTCGCAAAATGAGATTGGAGTCGATGATTTGTAAACTCCGTTCCAACATCACTCTGAAACTTTTTGATTTTGCAAGAAAACTGATTTTCGACAAATTATATATATAAAAGTGTGGTTTGACACTCTCAAGTGATGACACTTGGAGCTCTACAAGCATGCCAAGTGTCCCTTCTTAAAACATATTTTATTTGTCAAATGTAAAAACATTAATATCAATTAAATACTCACCTCACTACTCAACAAAAAATAAATATGTAAGTTACTAATGTTTGCTAATGTTGTATTATTTTTCACTATATGAAATCTTTGCTTCCAAATTTGAATAATTATTTGTCCAACATTTCAATTTGAAAGGGAAAAAAAAAAGTAAACAAGAAGGTTACATTACCCTATATAATATGAAATTCTTATAAAAAGAAAACAAAAATTACACAATAATGTTACATAAACTTTTATAAAATGAAATTCTTATGCTAAAAAAAACAAAAAAAATTTGAAGAGTAAATATACAACTATTTTTCATTGAATTAAAACAAATAAATAAAAAAGATGTTTGAAGATAGTAATACCTTACAAAAGAACATTTAAGATAGTTCAGATTAAAAAATAACTTTAGAAATAAATTTATTTGTAGGATTGAAGAAAAAAAAAGATAATATGTAAATATTGAAATTACTAATATTTTACAAAAAGAGCATTTAGGATAGTTCAAACTCTGACATTAACAAAAATAGGTGCTAAAAAAATTAGGATATGTTTGGGTTAGACATAAGTAGATTTTGCAAGTTTGAAAGTATATTGTGAAAATGATGGAATTTGATAAGTTTGGGTTTGTTAAAAGATTTTAGAAAGTAAGAATATAATTAATTTATCATATTATATCAGGAACTATAGGAAAAATAGATGATGTCCTATTATTTTATTTTGAAAAAAGAAAACAAATGTTTTTAAAATTTCAAGAAAATGGATAAAGTAGAAAAAAAATTAGAATTCTAGAATTTAACAAAATAAATAACATAATTAGGATATTGGTCATCCAAAATCCGGATGTGCACATCCAGTCGAAACACCCCTTAAATAATTAGGAAATTATATTAAAAAGTTTGAAAATTTTAAATACTATTTGCAGATTGCAATTAAATTTATGAACTGTTTAGTACATATCTTCTTATTTAATATTATTATGACGCATTCTTGCTAAATAATCATTTAAATGTCATTTATAAAGGATAGTACATAATTTATTTTTGTTTATTATTTTTAATATTATTCAGTACACCTACAATTTTAAGCTTTTTATGTTAATGTCTCTAACAACCCGGCCCCATTTTTGTTTTCATTAGATGATTAAAAAAAAAAAGGGTCCAAGATTAAAAAAAAAAAAACATAAATTTATTTTTAAAACATACTTTCGAAAATATATATATATATATATATTATTCAGTTTCAATAACTAATAAGTTTGAATGGTCATGTACCATCAAGTCATCTCTATTTTAGTTTTCCTTTCTTTTATAATATTTTTGAATTTAAGGAATTTCAAATATGAAAAAAAAAAAATTATTATAGTGTTGAAGTTTAGCATACGTTATTTAGAAAATTTAAGTAGAACTTCTATTTTATTTCATTATATTTCTTAGTAATATAAATTTTGAAGTAATTAATTAGCTATATTTAATGTCAGAGTTTTGTATGATAATATATATGTGTCCTTTTAGTCATTCTTTGATATATATATATATATATATATATATATATATAAAGGTAAGAATAAACATCGAGAATTCAAAAGATGACTTTCCTACCACAACTATTATCTTAATTTCGAGGACGAAATTATTTTTAAGGGGGTAGGGATGTAATATCCCAAAAAATTTGAGATATGAAATCTGAAAGATAATTAAATAATATTATAAAAAAAAAAGAGCTTATATATTAAATTGAATCTTATGATGACATATATTTCAAATGTAGATATAAGTTTATTAAACTGTTAAAGTTCATTTAAAAGAAACATATAAATACTCGTGTTCTTTCAATTCAAAAATTCAATTCGTGATTACACATCTCCGAATTTAATAAGATTTTAGTATGTTGTGATCCCTTTATGTGTTTTTAAGATTCTGTTAAATTTTCATGTTAACCGGATTTATAAATTATGTAATACGATGTTTATATCACTTCAACTCAAGAGTAACATCTTTAACGTTTCTGATTTAGAAATTTGGAAATGATATTTATAAATCTCCAAAGTTTATTAAATTTTATCCGATTGTGTAAAATATTTATTTTCATCTACAGTATAAATTTCAGTTCAGTCGGACGTGTATTTCATTTAAAATTTTCTAGTCATCTTTGAAAGATTGACAAACTTACGATGCTACTGATTTAAGAATTTAATACTTAGTTGATGGTTTTTAAATGACTTTTTCTAAACTATCATACTTTTACAAGTTCTTCATCTCTCGAGAAAGTTTTCTAACTAAAATATACTTATAATTCTTAAGATATTAAATTTCTTCTACAACTATGCAGAATTCATCATTTATGCGATTTAAATTTCAACAGTAAAAACCTATATTTATATTACTTGGGATCTTTTGAAATTAATTATGTCTTACTAATTATTTTACTACTTATGAAGTACATTTAAAATTAAAGATCGTTTGATGTTATATTCCTTGAGAAACAAATATTGCTAGTGAACTAACATGTGAGGTTTTTCTAAAAGTTTATCTTTTAAACTTGATCTTTTGATTTTCTCCAAAGTCCAATACGATCTTATCTTTTTCAATGAATTCTCTAGAAGGAACTCTTTAAATTTCAATCAAATCAAAATTGTTTACTCTCTCGTCAAAATTATTTCTCTCATGTTCGATCTCAAACTCAATATCTCTTTCATTTTGTTTATTAAATAATTAAAGGCATGTAAGCAAATAAACATGTATATATATTGATGTAATAACCCAAAAGTTTCATAATTTAATATTAAGATAATTTGATCTTCATAATTTAATAATTTCATGAGTCATTTGAATTATCCAAGACTTATTGATTTAATTATTTCATATTATAAGTTTTATTTAAACCCATAATACTCTTAATCTTAGAATCTAATAACTTTCATAATCTTATAACTGTACCAATTAATTGTATATATTATACTAATAACTTATTTTGAATCTTAATAACGCCCAAAAACTCACTCATGTGATTTGAATTAAATAATAAGATTGTTTAAGTTCCATCCCCAACAAGTTTATAATTCTAATTAGGTAATGGAATTTAATTACAATTAATTTTCATGACAAGTTTATGATCTTAATTAGTTAATAGAATTCATTTATGATTTAATTAATGCTTAGAATTTATCTATGATTTATGTTCCTAATAAGTTGATACATAAAATTCATAATCCAACAATAAATCAAAGAAAATATATAAAAGATCTAAATCTCAACAAAATCTCCATAAAGATCTATCATATCAAAACAAATTAATTTGAATTGACGTAAATATCTTTAGATTGTTGAGATTCTATCTTCCGTGTAAATCTGTTTTCTTGTTGTACATTGGTGAAAATTATATATGTTCTATTATCCTCAATAATTGTCTTGAGGAAATATCATCATAATCTTTATATGGTGTCAGAGTGTCATAATTAAATAAGTTCATGATTTAATTAATTAATATATTTTATCTAAGATTTATCTCATAACAAATTATACGTAACTTTCCAATCCAATCAACAAAATCCTTATAAAAAAAATATGTCATATCAAAACTACAAATTTAAATGGATTAAGAAATTCCTTTACCTCATGCCTTATATATTTAAAATAATATCATTAGAGAACCCTAAGCCTTCAAGAAAACTATCGTAAGGTAATTTTTCCAGAAATCTTCATCTTCTCTATTCTCTTTCTGTCATTAAACTCCATCTTCTCTATTCTCTTTTGTCAAATTAAATTCTAGAAAATGTACGTCTCTTTTCCATCTCAGTGTCAAAATGAGTTTTAGAAATTTACGTTTGTTTGTCCATCTCGATTCTTCTTTTTGAGTCTTGAATTTCATCGTCGATTCTTCTTTTTGAATCCTGAATTCCATCGTTGATTTCCTATTGTCAAAACGACTTTTAATATGAATCATTTTTCCATCTGGAAATTAATACAGTCCTACTTTTTGTAAGTACCATTCTTTCCACATCGTCATTACGATTCTTTTCACATAGTCTCTCTCCATTTCAATAGTTACTAATCTTTATTTTCAATTTCTGAAAAATTCCAAATTTAACTCTACTCAATCCCATTAATATTCAGTTCATCTCTTAGTATTTGATCTCATTTCCCAAGTCATATTTCTAAATTCCATGTAATATCTTATTCCTTCCAATTTCCCTCAAATCCTCCTATTTATTAAATTATAAATAAAATATTTACTAAGATACAAATTATTTTATTTATAGGAAACGAAGATAACGAGGACGTGAATTGCATTCATTTGCATCAAGCATTCAATTTTTCACCACATCGCATTCAAGTTTTCACTACATCTAATTGAGGTGGGGATTTCTTTTACCTGTTTGTCTCTATTAAATGCTTTATGTGAGGTGATTGATGAATTGATGCAATGTGTCTAATGAAAGTTATTTATGAAAATGCTTGCTATGATTTATGATCTATGCATGAGAACTAGCCAGGGGCCGTCAAAGGTCCATGGGTCTTCATAGACCTTCGGGTTTGCCCGCCGTGCTCAGAATTAGCCAGGGGCCGTCAAAGGTCCATGGGTCTTCATAGACCTTCGGGTTTGCCCGCCGTGCTCAAAATTAGCCAGGGGCCATCAAAGGTCCATGGGTCATAAGTAGGCCTTCGGGTTTGCCCGCCGTGCTATTGATTGGCCAATCCGAAGACGAGGAAAATGTTTTTATGCATGTTGTGATATTTGTCTTATTTTGCATGTTGCCTTTAATTTAGACAAGCATGTCCCCACTGAGCTAGTGTAGCTCATCCCATATTATTACATTCTTTTACAGATGAGGAGTCGGATGCAGTGGTACGGTGGATGCTAGTGGGAATTGATTTAATTATTCATGACAAGTGGAATATAAATTATGGTGATTGTGAACAAGTAGTTAATTGAATTCTTTTAAATGATTTTGAATTGTTAACCTTTCCGCTTTTCTATTTAAATATTGTAGTAAACTTTGAAAAAAGTTACTTTATTTTTCATGGTAACTTTATTTGGAAAAAAATATATATTCATTTGAGTTGCTTCCGCTAAATGTTTTATTAAATCTATGATTAAATGTTTTGCTAAATGATTTTGAGAATAATGTATATAATTTTATTTTATTTTTAAAATGGGTATTTTTGTTTTATGGGTTCACATCCCTTTTCTTATGGTCAAAAATTGTGTTATCATTTACTTTCAAAAATCGGGGTGTGACAAATAAATATGTAAGTTACACATGAAATCTTTGCTTACAAATTTGAATAATTAGTTGTCCAACATTTCAATTTGAAATGAAAAAAAAAGGTAAACAACAAGGTTACATAAGTCTATATAATATGAAATTCTTATAAAAAGAAAACAAAAAGTACACAACAATGTTACATAAACCTTTATAAAATGAAATTCTAATGCAAAACAAAAAAAAAACAAAAAAAATTGAAGGGTAAATACACTACTATTTTTCATTGAATTAAAACAAATAAATAAAAAGGATGTTTGAAGATAGTAATACCTTACCTTACAAAAGAACATTCAGGATAGTTCAGATTAAAAAATAACTTTAGAAAGAAATTTATTTGTAGGATTCAAGAAAAAAATAAGATAATATGGAAATATAAATTACTAATATTTTACAAAAAGAGCATTTAGAATAGTTCAAACTCTCACATTAACAAAAATAGGTGCTAAAAAATTTAGGATATGTTTGGGTTAGACATAAGTAGATTTTGTAAGTTTGAAAGTGGATTGTGAAAATCATAGAATTTGATAAGTTTGGGTAATTTGTTAAGAGATTTTATAAAGTAAGATTATAATTAATTTATCATATCATATCGGGAACTATAGGAAAAATAGATGATGTCGTATTAATTTATTTTGAAAAAAAACAAATGTTTTTAAAATTTCAAGAAAATTATATATATAAAAGTGTGGTTTGACACTCTCAAGTGATGACACTTGGAGCTCTCAAGTGATGACACTTGGAGCTCTATAAGCATGCCAAGTGTCCCTTCTTAAAACATATTTTATTTGTCAAATATAAAAACATTAATATCAATTAAATATTCACCTCACTACTCAACAAAAAATAAATATGTAAGTTACTAATGTTTGCTAATGTTGTATTGTTTTTCACTAAAAGTGTGGTTTGACACTCTCAAGTGATGACACTTGGAGCTCTCAAGTGATGACACTTGGAGCTCTATAAGCATGTCAAGTGTCCCTTCTTAAAACATATTTTATTTGTCAAATATAAAAATATTAATATCAATTAAATATTCACCTCACTACTCAACAAAAAATAAATATGTAAGTTACTAATGTTTGCTAATGTTGTATTGTTTTTCACTACATGAAATCTTTGCTTCCAAATTTGAATAATTATTTGTCCAACATTTCAATTTGAAAGGAAAAAAAAAAAGTAAACAACAAGGTTACATAAGCCTATATAATATGAAATTCTTATAGAAAGAAAACAAAAAGTACACAACAATGTTACACAAACCTTTATAAAATGAAATTCTTATGCAAAAAAAAAAAACAATATTTTTTTTTGGAGAGTAAATATACTACTATTTTTCATTGAATTAAAACAAATAAATAAAAAAGATGTTTGAAGATAGTAATACCTTACAAAAGAACATTTAGGATAGTTCAAATTAAAAAATAACTTTAGAAAGAAATTTATTTGTAGGATTCAAGAAAAAAAAGATAATATGGAAATATTGAAATTACTAATATTTTACAAAAAGAGCATTTAGAATAGTTCAAACTCTGACATTAACAAAAATAGGTGTTAAAAAAATTAGGATATGTTTGGGTTAGACATAAGTAGATTTTGCAAGTTTGAAAGTGGATTGTGAAAATAATGGAATTTGATAAGTTTGGGTTTGTTAAGAGATTTTAAAAAGTAAGATTAATTTATCATTTCATATCGGGAAACTATAGGAAAAATAGATGATGTCCTATTATTTTATTTTGAAAAAAAAACAAATGTTTTTAAAATTTCAAGAAAATGGATAAAGTAGAAAAAAAATTAGAATTCTAGAATTTAACAAAATAAATAACATAATTAGGATATTGGTCATCCAAAATCCGGATGTGCACATCCAGTCGAAACACTTATTAAACAATTGGGAAATTATATTAAAATTTTATAACAACAAATATAACAATTGGTTAAAATTAATAAAAACAAAACAACAACAAAAATTACAAAGGAAACCAATATGTAAAGCAATTAATGAGTGCAGTTAAAGATAAAATTTGTACAAAATAGATGTTTTCGAGCCATAAAAATGAGATGTATTCTACACTTTTTACAGAAAGATATGAATATACTTAATGTTACAGTTAAAACACATATAAAAAAACCATATTAACAAGTTTGTGCTAAAGAACAAATGAAAAAAAGAACAATAAGAAAGATTATTTTAAGGATAAATAGAAAATGTCACACTAATAAAAAAATTTGTTAACATATAAAAAAGAATACTACTTTAACATAAAAATAAGATAAGTATTAAATAAAGCCCGTGCATTGCACGGGTTCAAACCTAGTCACTGGAAACGTAGAAAGACATCCACAAATTCAGACTTTGTGCGTAACAGATAAAACCAAGAGAACCTAGAGTGATCATCCACAAACACAACATAGAAACAAAAACCAGACACATAAGTAACGGTTGCAGGCCCCCACAAATCACAATGTATCAAATCCAAGAGCTGAGAAGCTCGACTATCATTAATATTAAATGTCAATCTGGTACTTTTAGCTAACTGACATGAATTGCAAAGTTTAGGCCAAGACAATAAAGAAGTAACAAAAACCAATCCAAGTTTGTTCAATAAAGTAATAACAGAATTTGCCACATGGCCAAGGCAAGAGTGCCAAAATTCATAAGAAGCATGCAACTTTTTATTCAGAAGAACTACAGAAAAAGCTCTAGCCTTCGAGTCCAATAAGTAAAGGCCATGATCATGGCTGCCTGTGACGAGGAGCTGAACGGTATCCCGATTCTGAATGTGAAACTGCGAATCAATGTGTCAAGATCAGCCTCTCAAACTACTCCAAATTCACTCAATTTGGCAATGCAACAGAAAACACCAACTCAAGAAATCAACTCAATGAACTAAGCTAGATAATTGAATCAAGAACAAAACAATCAACACTCAAGGGATTACGTGGTTCGGCTTAACAAATGCCTACATCCACGGGAAAATATGGGAGGGAATTCTTATTGCAAATCGAACAAGAGTTTGATTACAATTCACTCTGCAAATCTAAAACTCAAAACTTAGAAACCCTATTCTGCGCTGCTCTCTTTAAGCTACAATCTCACTGAATAAAACTCTTCTATAAACAATGAAATGAACTCCAATTTATAGACCTCTCTCCTAGCTAACTGCAGCAACAAGAATCAGCTCAATCGGTTGAGAAACGAGCTCTAAAACGCAGCTGGAAGATCACCCCCGATCTTGAAGATATTCTCCAGCTCAAAGCTTCCTCATCCGTTGATCAAATTAACGGCCCAGATCTTCTCTCAGAGCAACGGCTCTTTAACAGAAAAAACGCCCTGAAGTCGCGCTTCTGGAAACGCGCTTTTATTAGTGAAACAGCGCCTCTTCCAAAGCCTTTTCCAGGATCAAATCTCGGCCATAGGATCAGATCGACAGCTGTGATTAATTCCTGCAAAACTAATAAAACTAACACAAAAACTAAACAAACCAATTAGCAACTTTATAAGTGGAACACGTTTTCTTCCACACTTAGCAAAAATAAGAATTGAGCTGAATACTTAACACTTTCAATCCTCCACCTCAGCTCTTCTTCTTCATCTTTGCTAAGACAATACTAATCAGAACTTTAAGTACCATTAGTCGAAGGTTTCCTTACAAGACCTATAAGATCCATACATAGGCTAAACTTCTTCACAGGTAAGGCTTTGGTTAGTGCATCAGCTGGATTAATTTCAGTGGGAATTTTGCAAATTTTAACTTCTTGCTTCTCTACTTTATCTCTTATGAATTGAAGCCTTACATCTATATGCTTAGTTCTTTCATGAAAACTCTGATGCTTAGCTAAATGTATGGCACTTTGGCTGTCACAAAACACAGAGATACATGCTTGACTTATACCAAATTCATGCAATATACCCTTCAACCATAGTGATTCTTTTACAGCTTCTGTTAAAGCAATATACTCAGCTTCTGTTGTGCTTAAGGCAACTACAGATTGTTGACTAGTTTTCCAACTAATAGCAGTCCCATAAAGAGTAAACACATAACCAGTTAAAGACTTCCTATTATCTAAGTTGGCAGCAAAATCAGCATCAACATACCCAATGACAGGTTCATGTTCATCAGCCTTAGACTTGAATCTTAAACCAGTTTCTGTTGTTCCATTTATGTACCTTAACACATGCTTAACAGTATGCCAATGTTCTAAACCTGGATCAGACATATACCTACTTATTACACTCATTGGATGAGCCAAATCAGGTCTGCAGCAGACCATTCCATACATGATACTGCCTACAGCACTAGCATATGGTATACTGTCCATTTTAGTCTTTTCTTCTTGAGTTTTAGGACATTGGTCATATGATAGCTTAGTTCCTACACTTATAGGTGTGCTAATTATCTTGGCTTGATTCATTTGAAATCTAATGAGCACTTTCTTAAGATAATCAGTTTGGTGTAGCACTATACTACCATCCTTTTCATTTCTTAGAATGTCCATGCCTAACATCCTCTTGGCTTCTCCTAGATCTTTCATTTCAAATTCAGAATTAAGCATGTTCTTTACTGAGTTTATTCCAACAAGAGAATTACTAGCAATTAGCATATCATCAACATATAAGAGAAGGAACACAAAGTACATAGAATCATGCTTAAAGTAAACACAATCATCATACTTGCTTTTAATGAACTTTGCTTTAAACATAAATTGATCAAACCTTAAGTACCACTGCCTTGGGCTTTGCTTAAGGCCATACAATGATCTTTGAAGCAAGCATGCCTTGGAATCCTTATCTGCAAGATGCAAGCCCTCTGGAATCTTCATGTAGATCTGCTCCTTAAGCTTTCCATGCAAGAATGCAGTGGTGACATCCATTTGATGAAGCTGCAAGTTAAAGTGAGCAACAAGAGCAAGTAATATTCTAATAGAGCAGTGTTTTACCACAGGGGAGAAGATTTCATTGTAATCCACTCCTTCCTTTTGAGTGAAACCCTTAGCTACTAGTCTTGCCTTGTATCTTATAGCTCCACCCTTTGAAGCCTCCACCTTTTTTCTGAAAATCCATTTACATCCAATCAGCTTTTTCTTGTTTGGTTTGCTTACAATCTGCCATGTGTGATTCTTTTCCAGAGACTGCAGTTCCTCTTGAATAGCCATTAGCCATTTATTCCTTTCCTTGCATGTTATAGCTTCTCTAAAATCCTTAGGCTGTGAGTTGTCTATCTCTTCAGCAGCTAGTAGAACATAGGCTGTGAAGTTTGAATCAGCAAATCTGGTAGGTGGTTTGATCATTCTTCTAGTTCTATCCCTCACCAATTGATAATTCTCTAGATTGGTTTGCTCTTCTTCATCAGTGTCTCCTTCCTCAGTTTCTGATTCTGAATTCATAATCTCAGGTGGCTGAAGCTCCTCCTTTTCCTTTTCAGACTCCACCTCAAAGTGAGATGGTTCATTTCCTTCTTGTGTTTGCTCAGTGGTTTCTGACTGAGCTTGAGTTTTCAGAGGCATAGTTGATTCATCAAAGGTGACATCCTTAGCAATGATACATTTCTGATTGTTAGGTTCCATGCACCATAGCTTATAGCCCTTAACTCCCTTTGGATACCCTAGAAAGACACACTTCCATGCTCTAGGTTCCAGTTTCCCTTGCTTTACATGAGCATATGCTTGACAACCAAATATCCTTAGCTTAGAGTAATCTGAAGGCTTGCCAAACCACATTTCATATGGTGTTTTGAATTCAATAGCAGAAGATGGACTTTTGTTAATTAAATGAACAGCTGTATCCACTGCCTCTCCCCAAAAACTTTTACTTAAACCAGAGCTAATGAGCATACATCTAACCTTATTTAGTATGGTAAGATTCATTCTCTCAGCTAAACCATTTTGTTGAGGTGTGGATGGCACAGTCTTATGTCTAATAATTCCCTTCTCTGCACAAAACTGATTGAATTCATTTGAAACAAATTCCAGACCATTGTCTGTTCTAAGGCACTTGATTGTCTTTCCAGATTGATTCTCTATTTCAATAAGCCAATCCTTAAATTTCTGAAAGGTCTCATCCTTGGATTTCAGTATATATACCCAAACTCTCCTAGAGTAGTCATCTATTATAGATAAGAAGTATCTACCACCATTCCTAGTAGGTGTTCTAGATGGACCCCATAGATCAGAATGGATGTATTCCAAGGTACCTTTAGTGCTGTGTTTAGCTTTACCAAAACTCAGTTTCTTAGCTTTTCCTAGGATGCAATTTTCACACATCTCTAAGTTAGTGATCTTATCAGAGCCAAAGCTTCCCTTCTTTGATAGTTCCTGCAGGCCTTTCAAACTCATATGACCTAGTCTTTCATGCCATAACTTGGTGCAATCTCTTTTGGTAGCATTACATTCATTACTGATTATATGTTCACCTTCTAGATAGTAAAGATCATGCTTCTTAAACCCTTTCATTACAGCTTTAGTTCCTTTAGTTATGTGCATTTTACCATCTTCAGAAGTGAATTTATATCCCTGAGTGTCTAGCATGCCAAGTGAGATTAGATTCCTCTTAAGATCAGGTACATATCTTACATGCTCTAATTTTCTTTTAACCCCATCATGCATCAAGAAAGTAACAGATCCTATTCCCTCTATATAGCATACATGATCATTTCCTAACAACACTGAGCCTAGTCTTTTAATTTCAAGATTAGAAAACCATTCTCTATTAGGAGTCATATGAAAAGTACACCCTGAATCTAGGATCCATTCTTTGTTAGAAGTTTCAGAGGTTATAGCAAGTACCTCAGCAGATTCATACCCTGAGTTTGATCCTTCTTGCTGCACAGTGGGATTGGCTTGAGTTTGTGGTACTTTTCCTTTTGCTTTCAAGAATTGCTTGTACTTTATGCAGTCTTTCTTGTGATGACCTGGCTTATGACAATGAAAGCAAGTATTATTTTCAACATCATTATAAGATTCTACCTGAGGCTTCACTTCATTCTTGGTTTGAGATGATTTAGCTTGCTTTGGAGTCTGCTTCTTCTTTCCAGCCTTGATGGCAAGTCCTTCTCCAGTGGTCACACTCTTGTTTCCACCTTTCTTTGAGAGTTCTTTTGACTTCAAGGCTACAATCACCTCTTCCAGTGTAATTGATTCCTGTCTAGAGTAAATCAAAGTGTCAATAAAAGTTTCATAAGAATCAGGTAGAGCTGTTAGCAGCAGCAATGCTTTGTCTTCTTCCTCCAGTGTTATTCCAATATTCTCCAAGTCATCCAAGATTTTGTGAAAATCTTCTAGTTGAGCAGGAGCTGGTTTATCAAGTTTCATTCTATAGGCATAAAGCCTCTTCTTCATGGATAGCCTATTTGCCAGTGTTTTAACCATGTAGAGACTCTCCAATTTCTCCCAAACACCTTGAGCAGTCTTTTCCTTGGAAACTTCCCTTAGCACTTTGTCTCCTAGGCATAGGATTATGGTGCTTCTTGCTTTGTTCAGTAGCTTAGCCTTCTCAGCAGCTGTCATCTCAGTTGGTAGAGCTTCAATTCCCTGCACAGCTCCTTCCAATCCTTGTTGAACCAGTAGAGCTTCAATCTTGATTCTCCACAGGCTAAAATCCCCTTCTCCATTGAACTTCTCAACTTCAAACTTGGTGGATCCCATTCTTCTTAGAGGCTGTGACTTCGGTTCCCACAGACGGTGCCAATTTGTCAAGATCAGCCTCTCAAACTACTCCAAATTCACTCAATTTGGCAATGCAACAGAAAACACCAACTCAAGAAATCAACTCAATGAACTAAGCTAGATAATTGAATCAAGAACAAAACAATCAACACTCAAGGGATTACGTGGTTCAGCTTAACAAATGCCTACATCCACGGGAAAATATGGGAGGGAATTCTTATTGCAAATCGAACAAGAGTTTGATTACAATTCACTCTGCAAATCTAAAACTCAGAACTTAGAAACCCTATTCTGCGCTGCTCTCTTTAAGCTACAATCTCACTGAATAAAACTCTTCTATAAACAATGAAATGAACTCCTATTTATAGACCTCTCTCCTAGCTAACTGCAGCAACAAGAATCAGCTCAATCGGTTGAGAAACGAGCTCTAAAACGCAGCTGGAAGATCACCCCCGATCTTGAAGATATTCTCCAGCTCAAAGCTTCCTCATCCGTTGATCAAATTAACGGCCCAGATCTTCTCTCAGAGCAACGGCTCTTTAACAGAAAAAACGCCCTGAAGTCGCGCTTCTGGAAACGCGCTTTTATTAGTGAAACAGCGCCTCTTCCAAAGCCTTTTCCAGGATCAAATCTCGGCCATAGGATCAGATCGACGGCTGTGATTAATTCCTGCAAAACTAATAAAACTAACACAAAAACTAAACAAACCAATTAGCAACTTTATAAGTGGAACACGTTTTCTTCCACACTTAGCAAAAATAAGAATTGAGCTGAATACTTAACACTTTCACAATGAAAAGCACTTGAACAGGATAATTTCTAGTGAGCTTGCTAACCGACAACAAGTTTTTAGTAAGTCCAGGCACAACAAGAACATTATGTAATTTGAGATCACGTGAAATATTTAATGAGCCAGTGTGAGAAATAGAAAGACTCTCACCATTTCCAACAGTCACATGGTCATTACCAGAATAAGGGGAAGCATTGTCAAGCTGAGCCGCATCTGAAGTCATGTGGGTCGAGGCCCCTGTGTCTAAATACCAATCTGAGGCATTCGGTTGGGAGATTAAGCAACCTGTTGAGAGAGCTTCAGCGAGATTAGCTGTGGAGAACGGCCTGCAAGAGCGATCATAAGAACGATTAAAACGTTTCGGACAGTCGAAGACATCATGATCGGTCTCTCTACAAAAGTGACACCGAGGTGTATAGTTACAATGCCCTCAGCCACCACTATTGTTATCGCTGTGACCCCATCCGGTATTAGACCCGCGGCCCCTGTTGCCAGAATTACCGCGGCCACATCCTCTATTTACGGCACTAAATGCAGCTTGCGAGGAAGGAGAATCATCAAGGGATTTCTGGAACAGGTCACGACTCTGAGCTCGAGCCAAGAGAGTCGAAAAATCTGGAAGCGGGTCCTGAGCTAATTGAGCCGCAGTGAAGCTCGAGAAAGCTGAACCCAGACCCCGGAGAAACCAATGGGACTTGTCGGAGTCGTCAATCGGCCGGCCAATAGCGGCAAGTTGGTCACAAAGAGCTTTGAAGTGGCGACCATATTCAGCCACTGTTTGAGAGCCTCGTTTTGCAGTCAGGAGGTCGTCTTTGAGGCTTAATTCACGTGCCTTGGAGCCGTGACTATATGCACGAGAGAGCGCCTGCCATACATCTTGAGAAGTTTTACATTTGATCACAACGGACATGGATTCTTTAGTGAGCTTCGACACGAGAAGAAGCTTCAACAATTGATCGTGAGAATAGCATTTGGTATATTCGGGATTGGGTGCGTTATTGCCGGCAGCGGTGGTGATCTTGGCAGAGGGTGGAGAAAATGACCCATCAAGGAGAGACATGAACTTCTGACTCGTGAGGAAGGACTCGATCTAAGCGTGCCACAGCAAATAATTGGTAGAGGATAATTTGATATTTACCATGTGAATCATGGTGGAGAGAGGGAGGGTGGGAGTGTCAGGCTCAGCCATGAAAAAACGGCGAAGAAGAACAGCGCCTGTGGGTTTGTCGGCAACGAAAGAGAGGAGAACGATTAGGCTGATACCATGTAAGGTTAAGATAATTCCCTTTTTTACTGAAAGCCATTACAACGGAGAATAATATAGAGTTACAGGAAAGGCGTAAACTAAGGAAACTAAATAATAACCATATGTAAAAGATATACATCAATCACTAAGAATAACACTAATACTATCTAAACGAAATGAGCAAGTCAACTGTCTCATGGATCATTTTCTATAAGACGGATAAACAACCGACATTTCACAATTCATATATAAATTTGTGAAAATGGGTTAGGTTAGTGGGTAAAAAAGATTCATCTCACGAATACTATCCGTGAGACCTTCTCACACAAGTTTTTGTGAAACGAAAATACTTTAACAAAAAGACAGAGTGAAATGTTGTGTAGAATGTCTCAACAAATCAGAAATGACTCGAATATTTCTTCTTTCTTCTTTACCATTTATGAAATGTAGCTTTGGCAAGTTATTCCGTGAACATTATCTTCAAATGGATTTGCACGTATCCAATTTCCACCCGACCCGTTCACGCGCCCAAAACGCGCCTCCCACGCGCATGCACGCGCTCCCAAGCACTGAAGACCTGTCCTGAAGCTCATCCAAAATTTGCTCAAATAGACCAACCTTTGTGTATAGTTAAACCAACCTTTGTGTATAGTTAGACCAACCATGTGTAGGTAGGTCTAACTATATACAAAGGTATGTCTAACATGTATAAAGGTATGCTTAACTATATATAAAGGTATGTCTAACATATACAAAGGTATGTTTAAGTATACATAAAGGTATGTCTAACACAACGTAAAGGTATGTCTAACATAACGTAGTGGTATGTGCCAAAATTCAAAAATCAAGCCAAAAAAAGACAAGGCATGAAATCTAGGCAGAACTAGTATGTTTAACATAGCTTAAAGGTATGTCTAACATAACGTAAAGGTATGTCTAACATATACTATTGGTATGTGATTTTTTTCAAAAATCATGAGCGAAAAAAAAAAAAAAAGGGTGCGGTCCCCCTGACCCGGATCCGACCCTGGTGCATGGATCTAAGATCCATGCACCTGATTCACAAGAGACTTACTCCAACTTTAAAGTTGCACCAAACAACATACTCATATCCCCAGAATTTAGCAATTTGGCACCATCTGAAGGAGATTTGATATCATGAAAGATATATCCATAGAATGTAGAGATTTATTAAATATTTGATTAAGAGTGACACTTAGGTGCCCAGGGTACTCTGTCCCCAGCTTGACCACCACAACCTTCATGTATCACGTGTTCATTCTTCAACTATTACTTCGATACAGAATAAAATAATTGATATCTTTAGTGAATAAGCAGATAACACCTTAAGAATATACACGTGATACCTTAAGAGTATATGTGTAACACGTATTGTTAGAAATCCATCGCCGATTGATCAACTCAATTAAGCTTACTCACGATCGCATCCAAACAAGAACAAACGAACATAAAATGTGGAGAAAGATAGAAACACCAACACACACGAGTTTACGTGGTTCAATTACTGATGTAATCTACGTCCACGGCGAAGAATCGCAGCACTATATTCAATCAATTCGAAGAATTACAACAAGAACACTAAAAAACTCTTCTAGAACTGAAATCCTAGCTCGCGCTCTTTTCTTAGCTCTCGTTCTCTAGGTCAAAATTTCCATTTCTTGGGCCAAAATCGACACAAGCCCATTCTTATAGGGCCAAAAATGAATTTGACCTTTTTTAGTAAATAACATCATTAATCAAATTTCCTATCTACTTTTTTATGAGCACAATAATTGTAAAATCACTAGTAAAACATTTAATCGTAACATTCAGTAGAACATTCCACGAAAGCAACTCAAATAATTATGTAATATTTTTACTTGTATTATGTATTTTTTTTACACAAATGCTCCTGTGTGCCAGGTGCACGAATCTGGATTGGTGCAATTGGGGCGACCAGACCCGGATCCGCACACCTGGGTCACCTGGTTTTTTTTTTTTTTTGGCTTCAACAATTACCTTTATGTTGTAAGGATGTGACCTTTATGTTATATAAGTTATGACCTTTATGTTCAGTAACTTAGGAAAAAATGAAAATTTTCAGGTTTTTTTGGCTTCAAATTGAGACTTTTATATTGTATTGTTGTGACCTTTATGTACAATTCTTGTGATCTTTATGTACAAAGATTATGACCTTCAGAGTGTATAAAGGTCATTACATTTATACATAAAGGTCACACTTATATAACATAAAGTCACACTCATACAACATAAAGGTAACCGTTTGAAGCGAAAAAATAAAATTCAAAAAAATTTAAAAAAAATTTGTGCGGATCCGGTAGACCCGGACCAGACCCGAATTGTATGTGCACCAGTTGCGCAGGAGACTAACTCATTTTTTTATTACTTAATACTTATTTGTACCATGTAAATATAATATATACTATTATTATTATCAAAATTACAATTTCTTATAAGTATTACATATACACTATAAATATTATGTCACCCTAAGTTGACGGCCCTACCTCACGGAACGAGATCTATGAGACAGTTTCACCAATAACTATTCCTTGTTACAAATACTTTATTCAATTATAAAAAAAATATTTAATAATTATTATGATGAAGTTTAGATGCACAACAACGACAGAGCCAAGGATTCCAACCGAGGGGTGCCAGTCAATTTACTAAAAAAAGCTATAAATATACCACAATTTTGCTTAAAGTCAATATTATACAACTATACTCTTCTATTTCTCATATTAATTCAACGGGTAGGTCCTTTTTTTTTTTGCCCTATTGTTTATTGTTTATGAAAGAATAGAGTAAAAATTATAAAATAAATGGTTAAATGTAAAAAACAGTCTAAACTTTTTTCTTATCAAATTGCTATCTAAACTACTAAATTTTTATCGAAATGCAACCTAAACTATTGAAATTTATCAAATTGCAACTTTCGAACAATTTTCCTATAAAACGTGAATCTGTAATACCCACGTTGATTTATAATGAGAGTCACCTTAAATTACAAGATAACAAAAATAACTTTATATTTTCAACGTGCGGTCACAAGTTCACTTTTTTGCCGGAAAATGGGTTGAAATTTGCAATTTGATAAATTTTGGTACTTTAGGTTACAATCTAATAAAAAAAAAAAAATAGGTTGGAAACTGAAAAAAAAAAAAACCAATAATTTTGTTTTTTTTTTTTTTTTGCATTTAACCCTAGAATAAATCAAACATTCAAGAACTTGTAAGCAAAACCAAATGAGATTCGGTAAGAAAATTTGGAATTTCAAGAGTTAATTACAAAAATAGTATAGCACAATAGTTATACTCGAAAGTTTGAGAACTTAATAATAAGTTTTATCACATACTACTTTTAAAATAAAAGATTTCATCTAAATTTTTTTATTTACTCAATGTTTGATATATGTTTTCGATATCTTTATCAAAACTTAAATATTGATTATTATTATTATTATTATTATTATTATTATTATTATTATTATTATTATTATTATTATTATTAAACTACAAAAGCTAAAAAAAATTATAAGAATATCTTTTTTCTAAAATGAAACGAATCTTATATTTTTTAAACAACAAATTAAAATAACTTAACCATTCAAAAAAATAAGTTTGTCCACCTCATATATATCACAATGGAAGTGTTTTTCATAACCTTCACCATGTATAAAGAATGTGTAAACAAAATGTAAAATTATTTATCAATCTTTTCCAATCAAACAAAAAATCACATATATAATTTACCGCATAATAAATCAACAATAATAAATGATGAGATGAAAAGAAAAGACAAGAAAGTAATATAAAAAGGAAAAATTCAATTTTAGTCCATTTAAAAAGTCATTTTCCAAATTTCATCCACTATGAAAGCGGTTTTCAATTTCAGTATAATTAAGCCAAAAATCGTCACTATTTGGTCCATTTTTTGCTTAATTGGATTAAAATTGAAAACTAAAAATTGAAAACCGCTTCCATGGTGGACGAAATAGTGACAAAAATGGACCAAATAGTAACGATTTTTGACTTAATTGGACTAAAATTGAAAACCACTTCTATGATGGACAAAAATTGGACAGTGATTTTTTAAATGAACTAAAATTGAATTTAATCCAATATAAAAATAATACTTTCTCTTAAAATTAGATGGAGAAACAATTTAAAGAAAAAGGGAATAAATTAGGATGTATATTGTTAAAGATAAGAAGGGAAAAATATTACTGATCAGAAAGATTAGTGGGCATGCTCTCAATTTGCATAATGACGCATAAATGATAATTAGTTTCTAAATATTTTTGTTTCCTTTTCTATTAAATAAAATTCTATAAAATTTCTATATTCTTCCTGCTAAATTTGTAAATTTCACGGACCCATTGCCCCTTGTCGCCCTTAGACCATCTCCGACAGTGTGCTAATACCTTTTCTCAACTGCTTCTTCTGCGTCAAGTTAATTTACATATATAGGTCAAACATATGCGCCATTTTTTTTTTCTATATATTTCCTTTTTCTTTTTCCTTATTTTATATTATTATATATTTAATAAAATGGGATATTTTGGCATGTTCCCATTTAGTGCACAAGATGGTGTACACTATTGGAGATCATTATTGCTATTCACAATTTGATAGTGTAAAATTAATATTAAATATTTGTACATTGTTGGAGATGGTCTTATACATATGTCCCTGCTTGTGATAGTCTATTTTTGTACTTTTTAAGTATTTAAATTTGAGTTTTATCGGTTTAGTTATCAAACGTTTATATATAAAATTGTTAAAATTGCATAATTATTACCACAAATATAGTTTACTTTTCTGAAAGATTGTAAAATTAACAAGAGTTTATTACTCTTTTTTGCCCAGTAATAGGAGGGATCCGACAATTAGGATATTTGGCAATTTGTTTAACATTCGAATGCTTTGTGAAAAATCAAAAATTCAAAAATTTGTATCAATATTATATATATATATATAATAAAAAAATGATTGCTAATATTTCTTCAAAAGTCATTATTTTAACTTTCCAAATCATTTTTTAAATTACAAAAAATCACGCATAGCAATATAATATATATATATATATATATATAACGTAAAGGTAAATGTATTAATAAGTGGGCCACATGACTGTATGACTGAATGCCACTAGGGATATGGTGCACGTATGGTGCCATTGATGCAATGACGTTTATGTAAATTAATATTTGAACGATCATATCTTTGTCACAATAAGTATGATATAAATATATAAACCATTTATTATAACATATATATATATATATATATATATATCTTTAGTTCTGGGACTCATTTCATACGTTATCAAAAAGTTAAGATAGCTTTAAATGTGTGTAAATGTTTCGGTTCAATTAGAAAGTTATGAATTTTAACAATTTCATTTAACTCTTATATTTATGCCACTCTTATAAAAACCGTATGCCAGTTCATAGCTTATACTGTACAAAGCGGAAAAATTCAAGCCTATTAAAAATTATATAATAGTTAAGAATGATTTTAATCTTTATCATAATTTGTGGAGCAATATTTTTGGAAGGTTCACAAGCAATTGTTGCTGATGAAAAGTGTCTTGAAAATATGCGAGCAGATTGTAGGGCTCAGGTTGCTGATGCCATATTTTGTCAGCAACTTGGAGATCTTATATACACAACAATCCTCAATGATTGTCCCAATGACACTTATATAAATTATTATCGCCCCGATTGTTTTTATAATGATTTGGTTCCAGATCTCCAAAAGCAAAGTCGTTGCAACAAAACCAATGAAACTGAGATTTATGAAAGAGCTGGGGAAGTACGGGATTATATTACTTCAGCAACATTATATCATTAACTTGTTAAGTTTGGAATTATCACTTTGCTAATCTTTAAAAACTATTATATGACCTTTTTTTATTTTGAATAAATTAAATTATATGTTTCAAAATATACATATGGTAATTTTCTTCATGATTCTAATAAAGTTTAATAGCATATGTCTTTCATACATTGCGATTTTCTGTACTTTGTTACAAAATTTTAAATATTTTTATGCAAATTCTCCCGTGTACACGGATTTAGATCCGTGCAACCGACCCGGATCCACATCCATTTAGGATTCTTTTCCTTAATTTTCTTTAGACTGTTACTTTCAGATTTTTATAGGTGTGACATTTATGTTATATAATTGTAACCTCTATATACAAATCTAGTGATCATTATGTTCAGTAACTTAGAAAAAATGAAGATTTTTAAAAAAAATTGAATGCATTTTTGGATGAACATACATTTATGTTATGTTACTTATACCTTTATGAGGTGCAAACTAATATTACATAAATGTGCAAGTAATATCACATAAAAAAAGTAAATTTGTACAAATTTTGTTAAAATTCTTCATTTTTTTAAGTTATAGTATATAAAGGTCACTACATTTGTATATAAAGGTCAAATTTATATAGCATAATGGTAACAATCTGAAAAGAAAAAATAAAATACAAAAAAAAGGTGTGCTAATGCGGGTTAACTAGGACTCAATCCTAATTGTATGTGCACTTGGTACACATGAGACCAACTCTTTTTTTATTTGATTGCACCATGGGTGCATTAATTGAACTCTGTAATTTGTTTTAGTTTGTTATCTTAGCTACAAACGAATAGAGATTTTGTTTGACAAAACACAACTTTTTGTAACGTTAAGGAAAAGTGCAAAAACGAAAAACAAAAGTAATATTATGAAAAAAGGGTGAAGAACTGCGAAGGATCTTGGAAGATCAAAAATCTTCCAAAGGTGAAGAAGAGAATATTCAAGCCATTCATGGGGTGAATTCTCTTCTGTGTCCAAGAGAGTGAGGAGGAGGGGACAGTAACAGGAGTTGGTGAAGATAGGGAAGGAAGAAATGCCGCAGCAAGCTACTGCGCCTAAAGCTCCTCTGCCACTTCATGTTATACTCCGACTGAACCTTCTTTCTTTCTTCTTGCGACCTCCTCACCTTTTTCAACTCTCCTCCACAATCAAAGAGGAAAATCAATTGGGAGCAAGAACCTGCACAGAAGAGGAAGAAGCTAGAAAGAAGCTGGCAGCAAGCTAAGGGGGAAAGAAAGGCAAAAGCAAGAAAAAGAAGAATGAGTCTAGATAGAATGTCTACATTGTACTTAGCTTACTACGTTGTACTGTAAATATTTTGTCTATATAAAATATCTTCCGTTTTCTAAAGCATACAACCTTTGTTTCTGACTCATATGTGATTTAATGAAAGCAGTATGTTTAAGAGTTTCTTTAACTTATATAACTGCTTTATGTGCTTGAGAGATTATGACCTTTTGATCTTCTGGAAAGGTTTTGTCATCATTAAAAAAAGGGAAATTATTGGAACATATTTAAGTATGTTTTGATGAGACAAAACTACAGGATAGTAACCCTCACTCTATAAGCATAACCAATCTTAGGAGAGGTTACTGCAACGAGGTTACTGTAGAAAAATACAACAGAGAAAGCTTCAGAGAAAGGATACTGAAGAGAATGGTAAAAGGAATCTAGTTAACTAAAAGGATATTGATGACTGCAGGAAGCTACTGGAAGAGACCTTGCCGAAGCAGAGTGCAAAACAACAAGCTACCAGACAGGAAGCTACTTGAGAAACCATGCCGAGCATACTACAAGAGCCGTATGCTACAGAAGCCTCAAGCCACCTGACGGAGCAAGCTAGGGAAGGAAGCTCCAAAGTGAGCACGAGGAGGAAGCTATAAAGCTAGCATGGGAAGAAGTCAATAGTTACAGGTAGAGAGAAGAGGAATGGAACTAATCAGATGAAAACACGTGGAAAGCAAAAGGCTGGCGTGTATCAGACGGAGTGCGGCACATTGAATGATGGAAATCTACCTACCTTCAACGGGCAGATTTCCTAATCTATAAATAGAAGAAGACTGAAGACTAAAGAAGTGCAAGAGAGAAGAAGCGAGCACAATAGAGCATGGAGAAAAGCTCGTAGAGAGAAGATCACAAGAGATAGCTCAAAAGAGAAAAGCACACCAAAAGAAGAGAAAAGTGCAAGAGAGAGCTCATAAGAGAATGCTCAGAAGAAAGGGGGAAGGGCATACAGAAAAGAAGAAGAAAAGAGTGTACAAAAGATAAAAAGAGAGAAGAAAGCTCAAACACTCTATGCCCAGAAACGCATACTCAGTCACACAGTCCAGGCAGCAAACAACAGCAGATCAACCTGCAAAAGAAGCCTAAACTTGCTGCATTCAGTTGAAGAAGAAGAAGACAAACCTTTTAAGGACTGTCTAGGAGTGCTTAGTTAGGTCTAGGATCCTGATAAGTTGTCCACTTTCTGAAAAAGAAAGTGAGGACCCTGAGTGGGTTGAGTAGGGTCCTGTATGGGTCAGTTAGGAGAGTAGGCAAGCGGCTGTGAGCAGCTATATGTAGGCTTGCTTCTTACTTGTTAAGTGAGTGTTGTAATAGATAGGGCTATGTAAACCAACAAACTTAACAAATGTTCCCTCTTGAGAAGAGGCAGAGAGGATGTAGAAGGGTTACTCCACCTTCGAACCTCTATATATCTATGCGTTTATCTATGCTTACTATTCTATATGCATATCTTAAGTTAGATACATGTCTTGCATATTGAGTCTTTACAGGAGAGGAAGCTTCCGCAAAATAACTCTGATAAGTAACCTCCCAAAAGGTTACTGTCTCCAGACCTAAGCCTTCTGGAAAGAAGAAAAGTTTGAAAATTGTGTAAACTTATTCACCCCCCCCCCCCCCCTTCTCCTCTCTAAGCCTACTGCCACTTGGGACCAACAAGTGGTATCAGAGCAGGATGGATAAAACATCCAACGAATGATATCTGATACCAACAAGTGGTATTAGAGCTTGTTAGATGATATGTAAGATCTAATAGATCTATCCAGATCCAATCCTTGATAAACATCTCTCTCTCTCTCTCTCTCTCTCTCTCTTTCTCTTCCTCATATCAGATATCAGAAAAATCCATTGCCTTTGTTGAAAGGATATGATTTATGTGAAGACAACAAGAAGCTATAAAAGTTACAGAGAATCAAGCTAAAGTTGTGAAGAAAAGCTGTTCAAAGGAAGGAAGTTGTTCAGAGAAAAAAGTTTCCAACAATCGGGTGCCATTATGTTTAAGGATAAGAGAGAGAGAGAGGATATATGAATGAAGATGGAGAATAAGGAGTGTATGTATATATAGAATTTGAGATACTCCCTGTTTTTGAGTGTTTTATGAGATCCTACGGTTAGGTTTATCTCTTTAAAGATCTCATTAACTGCTCCGCCGGTTTCCAATAAAGTTGTTGGCAGTTTCCACAGCTTTATTTCTTTTCTTCTCTGCATGAGGCGATTGCTTGTAAGCTTGGTTAACACTTGATTTTCAGCCCTTAGATTTTCTTGATCGCATGGCTGATATCCAAGGGTTCTGAAAAAGGTGGTCCATTTTTCATGTACGCACGTTACCGATTGTTTTTAGGTAATCGCTGTGTTTGGTGAGATGTAACCCACCAGTGACCTCCTTTTCAGTGGCTTGTAGACAAGTACTCCGATGTCCAGTAACCTAGTATCCAGTAGCTCGGTGTCTAGCATCCTGGTGTGCAGCGACCTGATGTTCAGCGACCTAGTATCCATCAATTTGGTGTCTAGCGTCCTGATTTTCAACATCCTGTTATCCAGCGACCTAGTATCCAGCAACCTGGTGTCTGGCGTCCTGTTGTCAGAGCTTTGTCATACCGTCAAAGGTTCCCCCTGAATTCAATAACCTATTGTCTAAGGGTGAGTTGACCTTCTTTTGAGTTTTCAGATTAATGTGGTAATCACATCTTGCTTCGGTTGTTTATGGTTTGCTCTTTGGTGTCTGTTTCCTTTTGAAGGTACCTGCAGAATGAATATCCTTACATAGGTACCTATATGAGTATTGGTCCTTATGGGTTAGTTTTCTTTTTAGGAATTCAAACTTTCCTTACAACATATAGTTGTTGTAGAGACAGTTTGCTTCCTTCAAGATTTTTGTTAGTAAGCAAAAAGAAGGTGTGTGCAGGTGTTTACTTATTGTATCTCTTTAGAGTATGAACTCTTTTAGATATAGAAAAAACAAAGCATGATACTAGTAAAGTAGACAGATTTCTTCCCCTTTTGGAGTTGCAGTTCACTTGATTTCCTCAGGGAATGTCAGGTTATTGCAGATATTTTACAGCATACTCATACCCTTTGGGTTTCTTCACAGATTTAACTCTTTTGTCTGCTGAGTTACCTTGATTTGTACTAGAAGTTACCCCTTACTTTATGGTTATCTCTTTTAAAAAGTAGGGTCACTTTCAGTACTATTTTAAGTAATCTTGAGGTTTGTATAAGTATGTGAAACATCCTTTTTGGAAGTCAACGTACAAGCTTCCCTTCCTCATTTTCAAGTCATGTGACCAAAATTTTCAAGTCTGTTATCTTCAGTCCTCTGGAGATTCTTTCATTTGGCTTTCTTGGTCGTTGGTTCTTATGTGATCACTAGAGTTTCTAACAAGATAGACATAGACGAGACCAAAAAATATAAGAGCAAATTAGAACGAGGTACCTGGTCATCGTTATTCCTTTCTTGAGAGTTGGTTTTTAAAGAGTAGATTCTTTTTCATCCCTTGCTTCCTTTCTGGAGGATGGTCTGGTTGATGGAGTGAGCTTCTCTTCTTACACTTCTTCGCTTGACTTCTTCAGCATCTTCTTCCAAGGTTGCTTGTTTGCTCATTGTTGTAGACTAGAAGCTCCATTATGGTCCATACTCCCTAGCTTCGCTTTGATTCTTTTGTATCAGCTTCCTGCTTAGCAGCCTGTTCCTCGAACATAGCTTGTTGTTCACTAACTTCCTTCCTCTGAACAGCTTTTCTTCAGAACTTCAGCTTAATTTTCTGTAACTTTTATAGTTGCTTCTTGTCTTCACATCAATCATATCCTTTCAACAAAGGTAATGGATTTTTCTGATCTATGATATGAGGGAGGGAGAGAGAGAGAGAGTGAGAGAGAGAAGTTTATCAAGGATTGGATCTGGATAGATCGATTAGATCTTACATATCATCCAACAAGCTCTGATACCACTTGTGGGTATCAGATATCATTCGTTGGATGTTTTATCCATTCTGCTCTGATACCACTTGTTGGTCCCAAGTGGTAGTAGGCTTAGAGGGGGGGGGGGGGGGTGGATAAGCCTACACAATTTTCAAACTTTTCTTCTTTCTAGGAGGCTTAGGTCGGGAGACAGTAACCTTTTGGAAGGTTACTTATGAGAGTTATTTTACGGAAGCTTCCTCTCCTGTAAAGACTAAATATGCAAGACATGTACCTAACTTAAGATATGCATATAGAACAATAAGTATAGATAAACACATAGATATACAGAGGTTCGAAGGTGGAGTAACCCTTCTACATCCTCTCTGCCTCTTCTCAAGAGGGAACATTTGTTAAGTTTGTTGGTTTACATAGCCCTATCTATTACAACACTCACTTAACAAGTAAGTAGCAATCCTACACATAGCTGCTCACAGCCGCTTGCCTACTCTCCTAACTGACCCACACAGGATCCTACTCAACCCACTCAGGGTCCTCACATTCTTCTTCAGAAAGTGGACAGCGTATCAGGATCCTAGACCTGACTAAGCACTCCTAGACAGTCCTTAAATGGTTTGTCTTTTTCTTCTTCAACTGGATGCAGCAAGCTTAGGCTTCTTTTGCAGGTTGATCTGCTGTTGCTTGCTGCCTGGACTGTGTGACTGAGTGTGTGTTTCTGGGCATAGAGTGTTTGAGGTTTCTTCTCTCTTTTTATTTTTTGTACACTCTTTTCTTCTTCTTTTCTGTATGCCCTTTCCTCTTTCTTCTGAGCATTCTCTTATGAGCTGTCTCTTGCGCTTTTCTATTCTTTGGGTGCGCTTTTCTCTTTTGAGCTCTCTCTTGTGCTCTTCTCTCTACGAGCTTTTCTCCATGCTCTATTGTGCTCGCTTCTTCTCTCTCGCACTTCTTCAGTCTTCTTCTATTTATAGATTAGGAAATCTACCCGTTGAAGGTAAGTATATTTCCATCATTCAATGCGCCGCACTCCGTCTGATACACGCCAGCTTTTTACTTTCCACGTGTCTTCATCTGATTGGTTCCATTCCTCTTCTCTCTACCGGTAACTTTTGACTTCTTCCCATGCTAGCTTTGTAGCTTCCTCCTCGTGCTCACTTTGGAGCTTCTTTCCCTGGCTTGCTCCGTCAGGTGGCTTGAGGCTTCTGTAGCATGCTGCTCTTGTAGTATGCTCCGGCATGGTTTCTCAGGTAGCTTCTTGTCTGGTAGCTTGCTGCTTTGCACTCTGCTTCGGCAAGGTCTCTTTCAGTAGCTTCCTGCAGTCATCAATATCCTTTTAGTTAACCCGATTCCTTTTATCACTCTCTTCAGTATCCTTTCTCTGAAGCTTTCTATGTCGTATCTTTCTGCACTAACCTTGCAGTAGTAACCTCTCCTAAGATTGGTTATACTTTTAGAGTGAGGGTTACTATCCTGTGGTTTTGTCTCATCAAAACATACTTAAATATGTTCCAACATATATATATATATATATATATATATATAAACAGGATATTCTGTCATAAATTACTGTAATAATTTTTTTATCTATTAAATATATCTATTTTAAGAAATTACATTAGTTATTTTCATATTGCATTCATAAATAAACAAAAAATTAATTTAATAAATAATTTATAACACTCAATTTAGTATTTATTTTATAGGAACTTAAAACGAAAGATAAATAAATAAATAGGATGAAATAAAGGATGATACATTTATCATCTTTCATCATGTATCTTGTAGTTAAGTGTATCTTCATTGATTGGTTTTCAAGCACCAATGTTATTGGAGATCTTCTGCTACCCCTTGGATAATTATGAAAGGTTTGTCTCATTACTCTTCATTTCCTTCATTATGCAAGTAGTCGATGGTACAAGAAAGTATACCTCGTAAAATCTCCAGAAGCTCACTTGTAAGTTCTTATTTGACCACAACATAAACCGTCTTGCAATTCCTTTATTGTCATTCCTTCAATTATCAAATATTTGTTTTGGGCTCTGCAAAATTTTTCAATGGAGACACTAGAGAAGGGGTTGTTAACACCAAAGAGCAATGTTTGGAGTTTTGGGATTGTTTTTCTTGCATTGCTAACTGGAAGGAAAAATCTTGATGGTAGTCACCGAAAGAAGAACAGAACTTAGTTAAGTGAAGTCTGGTCTTTCCTTGCTGATGATGGTAGACTATCCCTTGTCATGGATCCTCAATTGAAGGGCCATTTCCCAGCCAAAGTGGCCCGATAGTGGTTGATATATTGCTCAACTTTGTCTCCAACTAGTTTTGTTCGGTTGTTTTGTATCTATTTGCAATTTGATTTTGATTTTCTTGTTTATTTGAAGTGTCCTACTACATTGTTCTTTGGATACAATATGTTTATTGGGGTATTTTGAAAGCTATTTTATTTTATTTTATTATATTCTTCTACCTTTCTTATGGATGATTCTCTTGTTTAGAAATTAGTTAAATAATCTAATGTTGAATGGTAGCTTGGTTGTAGGAACTTTATATTGGTTTATATCTTCTCTCTCTCAAACAATAGAATGTTGATGTCAAATTGTTATATGAAATATGTAAAAACTCACGAAAAATTGAAAGAATTACAAGGAAAAAGGCATGAGAAAGAACATGTAATTTTTAAGGGGTTTTTTTTTTAACATATACAAACAAAAATATTTGTATGGGGTCATTTAGTAATTTCACAGATTTAATCCATATTAACCAATATATCAAACAAAATTTATAAACAAACCAACTTTAACAAACCTACAATCATTCATACCAAACACAAAATTTAATCAAATCTACTATAAAACATATATACATACCAAACACTCAAATTAATTACATCAATGAACAGTGCAATCCCACAAAAGTTATCAATCCCTATCAATCCTGACGTCCGTACCAAACGGGTCCTTAGGGTTTTATATCTATTTATATGAGAGTGTATGTTTTGAATTTTCATGGCTTGGCTAATAATTTAATTTTATGCTCTTAGTTTCTAATTATGTTGTTGTCAACATCATCATCATCACTACTACAACATTTACATTTTGCGTTGAACTTGAATTGTAGTGTTCAATGTCGAGCTATAGTAAATTCGACGTTAAGCGATATTTAATTTTTCTAATTCAATTTATTTTAAATTAAAATGTTAAACAAATATAATTGACACTGCTTGCGTCAAGTTCTTATATATAATTTCTAATTTTTATGTGTGTTGTTTCTTATATATACCTACATATGTATATATATCTTTAATTTAAATAATTCAATTTGATTTTTAATTCATAATCAATAATTCTAGTGTTGTCACCATATTATGAAAAGTGATATATACAATAAATAGTATAGCATAAATCAGATAATTATATATTTAATATATAGTTACACAAATTTGAATTTTCTTAATTGTTAAATATTTTTCATCTGTAAAATGTTTATAATTTATTAAATTGTATTATCAAATAGTAGATATTTACCACATATTATATATTAGATAGTGCAACGCACCGGGGCAACTACTAGTATTTATTGGATCCTGAGTAGAGTTGGAATGAAGGTATTGATGGAATTCAAATATAGATGAATTATATGGTACAATTGCTTCAATAACGTTTATGTGAATTAATATTTGAATGATCATAATCTTTGTAACAATAAGTATGATCTAAATATATAAAAAATTAATTATAACATATATACCTTTAGCTCTAGGCCTCATTTCATACGTACGTTATCAAGTTATAAGATAGCTTTAAATGTGTCTAAATGTTTCAGTTCAAGTGAGTTGTTATGAATTTTAACAATTTCATTGAACTCTTATGCTTATGCCTCTCTTATAAAAACCCTATGCCAATTTATAGCTTATACTGCACAAAGGGGAAAAATTCAAGCCTATAAACAATTATATAAAAGTTAAGAATGATCTTAATCTTTATCATAATTTGTGGAGCAATTGTGGATGGATCACAAGCAATTGTTGCGGATGAGAAGTGCCCTGAAAATATGCGAACAGAGTGTAGGGCTCAAGTTGCTAATGCCATATTTTGTCAACAACTTGGAGATCCTCAATACAAAGCAATTTACAATGATTGTCCTCTTGACACTATAATAAATTATTACCGCCCAGATTGCTTTTTTAATGATTTGGTTCCAGATCTCCAAAAGCAAAGTCGTTGCAACAAAACCAATGAAACTGAGATTAGTGAAAGAGCTGGGGAAGTATGGAATTATCTTATTACAGTGACTGGTTAAGTTTGGAATCATCACTTTTTCTATTCTTTACAAACTATATATGACCCTTTTTTATTTCGAATAAATTAAATTATTTATTTCAACATATACATATGGTAATTTTCTTCATGATTGTAATAAAGGATGATAGCATTATTATATCTTTTATGCTTTGCGATTTTTTGCAATTTGTTTACCAATTTCTAATTTTTTTTATTTGGTTGCACCATATCCATTAATTAAACATTGTAATTTGTTTCAATTTGTTATCTTGGTCAAATCATGGCTACAAAATGAATAGAGATTTTGGACAAAATTGCAACATTTCATGACGCCAAGGGAAAAGAGCAAAAATGAAAAAAAGAAAAGCAAAATAAACATATATAGTTTACTTATATAAACAATCACAGAGCTTACATGAGAACTTGCAACATCGTTTCATAATCTTTTTCTATGAAATTAATCTATTTCACCCACTATCCACCCCAACCCAAGTCATAACCTAACCCAACCCAAACCATAATCAAGTCCAAAATAAATTGAAACCCACAACCCAAGAACCAACATACATCTCAACTCAGAATAAACCCAAGATTTCGTCACACAATCTGAAACCCGATATACAATCCACTCTTCTCACCTATATTGTCGAACCATTGTATTGTGAGTTGAAGTCGATGCACCTTGCGATAGGTATACTTTGGTTTGTCGTCATTCATTAATTTAGTATGAAACGTACCAAATCGTAGAACAAAACTTCCTTTCTGTCTGCTCCTTATATTTCTGAAGTGGTATGACGATGTAAAAACCTCTGCCAACTGATTCCTGATCTTCCATCATCTAGAGGGCGTTTGGCTAAGCTTACAAGCTCTTTAAAAGATCAGCTTATAAGATGTTAAGAGCTTATATACTCTTCAAAAGTGTTTGGCTTGTGTGTATAGAGATTTTTGGAATAAATTTCAAGAAATGTGTCCGTAGCATATATGTTAATATAATGTTAATTTCTTCACTATTATTTATAGACTTCTACTTGTACGTGGATCAGGAGTATCACTAGGGTTATTTCATCTCCATATCTATCTATTGGATATAATAATATCATTTCATTTTTTGTTTCCACAAATCATTTAATTTAAAGATTAATTAATTATAATTATCAATAATATTAGGGTTACAGAACATATATATTCGATGAAGTCGCGATATGTTCAGCTCGGCCCATACAATTGGGCCTAGAAATAGTGTTGTAAATTATGGTGGGCCGGCCTGATCAATTATTCGACCCAAAATTTATAGCCCAACTAAATTTATTCATTTATTTTTAGTTTTAATTATGCATATAGGGGTCAATGGATTCCATACACGTCTCATGAATAAATACAGATCATTTATCTCCATATATTTAGTTATATCTAATAATCAAGAATATTGTTTTGAATAATTTGATAGTATTTACATGTTATTAACATAGGAGTTGAAATCTTACAAATTGGAATCTTTAAGTACTGATGGTCAAATCGAGCATGATATTGTTTTTGATCGAAAGTGGAGCTCGTGATGGATAATGGAATGTAATAATCATTTACCTTCTACTCTCATGACAAAGTTGTAGATTTTCCTTCATGTTGTATTTTAGTAGTATAAATTTCTATCAAATGTGTATGCACATATCGTAATATTTTTCATACAAAAAAATTTGAGAATTGTATAAATGTAAATAATGAGGCACGAATTCGCACGCAATTTGACAAAATGCATTTTTCTGGGTAAAGTATAATTAGCTTTCAATGATCAGATTTTAGAAAGAAAAAAAATCAAATTAAAATTGTACTTCTTTGAAATTTTTATTTTAATTTCTGTTTTAATATATTTTATTTTAATTTTTGTTTTAATATATTTTATTTTAATATTCCTTTTAATGTATTATCCCACATCAACTATTTTGTGTCTAAATGGCATCCACATGTACATTAATAATATTTAAACATAAAGTAATTGCCACGTATGAAAAAATATTCCCAAACCCGAAATTGGCGACATCATGTGCGATTTGGGCCCAATTAGCCGATTTAGGTTTAATTTGGGCAAAATTCTCGAAGCCCATAAAGTTAAAGTCCTATATTGCCATCTGAAAAGGAAAAGTCCAATTTTGAGAATTTGCCTAAATTACGGTACAAAAATAATAAGAGAAAACATCATTTTTCGTCCTCTAAGTTTGGTGTTTTCCAATTTTGATCCACCAAGTTTCGAGAATTCAATTTCAGTACCGTAACTTCATTTTTTTTCCGATTGAGTCTGATTTTCACTGAATTTTGATCGACACTGATGTGGCAGTCGGAATTGCCTACGTGGCACCAAACCCTAAGCCCCAATTATTTCCGACCAAAAACCGAGCCACACGTCATCGGCCATCTCAGTGAAAATATAATAATAAAAAAAATCAAAGAAAAGGAAAAAAATCTTTCTCTTCCTTCCTGTAAACGTCGGCGTCGTTGCCGCCCACCGCAACCTTCTTCTCCATTCTGCTGCCATCATCCTCACCTCCGGTCGCCGGAGACGCCGCCGATCGCCTGAAAATGTTGAACCCCACTAAAATTACTTCCATTGCTTTCATTCTTCATCACAATGTTTTCCCCATCTTCTTCCCCAAGAATTTGACCAAAATCGCACAAATATTCTGCAATTTGGGCCTTTAACCGCCGCCCTTTCAGTGGAAATCGGCCATAGCCACCACTTCAAGCTCAAAATTGGGATTTTCTTCGTTTCTCAACCAAAATGACCAAACAATATATCAAAATGCTCCTCTCATCAAGACCAAACATAATCTCATATTAATTTCATGTTTCTTGTTCAAATCAGTCCTCAATTAAGCCAAAACCGTACGAAAATTGTTTCACAAACCCATTTCTTTGTTCTTTAAATTCATGCATACTTTCACATAATTGATTGAGGGGTTTTGATCCCCATATATTTGGAAATGTTTTTATGTAATTGATGTTAATTTTAGTGAATAAATTTTATCTTTATTTCATACATGTTTTAAGGTTTCGATTTTCTTCTTGTTGTGGTGGTGCGCGGCGGCGCCGTGTCTGTGCATGGCAAGCGCCGTGTCGGTGCGCGGCTAGTGAAGAAGATGAAGATGGGGGTGGGGGGATGGAGTTGCAGGGGGTGGGGACGTGGGAGAAGAAGATGGTTTTCATTTTTTTATTTTTTAATTATTATTTATTTTTGATTAATTTTATTAATGACGTGGCAGCCACATGGCTCGTCCATGTCACTCCAAAAAAAATTAGGGATTAGGGTTTCGGTCCACGTCAGCAGATTCCGGTGGCCACGTCAGCCTCTGGCTAAAATCGGACTCAATTAAATCGAAAAAAAATGAAATTACGGTATGGAAATTGGATTCTCGAAACTTGGTGATCAAAATTGGAAAACGCCAAACTTAGAGAACTAAAATTGATGTTTTCTCAAATAATAATGAACTCAAATAATAATTAGCTTTTAATGATTTAATTTTAAAAAGAAAAAAAAATCAAATTAACATTGTACTAAATAATATATAACATTGTTGACCAATAGTAAGAAGAGGAATAAAAAGCTTCAAACTCATGCAACAAAAAAACTAAATCCTAAAATGGTTAGGATAAAATGGAGAAACCCTGGCTAGAACCAATATTCAGGATTCTCTATTTCATAACCGTGTTTCATCTGTTGTTCCAATATAACCATCAAAAGTAGTCAAGTATAAACAAGATGAAAACAACGGAACACAAGATGAAACATCAACTTAAAACAGAGGACCCAGTTCCAGGCCGCTAGGTCAATGAAGAAAATGAAAACTAGTCCTAACTCCTAACTAAACCTAATTAGGGTATGAAGTGAAGGTGACAAGTCTAGTAAAAGAGAGAGTGTTTGATCAAAGCCCTCCCAATCCGAAACGAAAGAAAAGCACGAAAAGATGCATTCATGACTTGCTCCAGGCTGAGCAACCTGTTGTCCCACCAACTCCGGCAAACCCAATCCGCCGCCTCCTCCGTGTCTATATCCAAATCCAATACGCAACTCGCCAGTGTTTCCAAACCCTTACTCCGATAGCTATCCATGCCGGTCACATTCGCCGCCAGCTCTCCAGCTCCTCCGTCCACGCCTCTCCTCCGATCCCATACTCCTTCTGCAACCTATCCACTTCATCCTTCACGCCCACTCCCACGAACGTGTTGTACTCGTCGGACAGGAAATGCGATAGAGACGAGGGAATGTGCGAAGAGTGGAGGATCTGGTAGACGAGGCAGGTGTCTCCGACGCAGAGATGGATCACTGCGATGGGGGTGCCTTCCCTGTGGCCGACCTCTGTGCAGTAGCCGACAACGAGGCGGTCGGAGGGGTTCTGGTTCTTGATCACGTCCCAAATCCAGTCGGAGACGCGGTCGGGGTTGGAGGTGACGGTGGTGTAGATGGGGTGGCCGGAGAAGAATACTTGGTAGCTCTGATAATCGGCCTCCGTCTCCACAACTCTGATCTCCATCGCCATTTCTGAGCTTGACATTTTCTTGGGTTGATGAATTGCAAGAGGTTTGAGTAGTGATAGTGAGTAGTGTGTTCATAAGGTAGGAAATGGGCATGATATATAGGTGTTGTTGACGAGGGTTTTGTGTTCGACTAGGATCAGGATTTTGTGTTCTATTAGGAATATATTTCTATGTACATATCTTATCCACGTAATATTATCATTGTGTCCTAATTATATAGGGATACAATTTCCTAAACTATATAGGTTTTGTTATATGATAAGTTATTAACATGCACTAATATAATTGTGAAAACTAATAAGATATGATCAATCTATCTATTATCTAAATAAAAGTATAAATATTTCTTACAACTATGAATTGTCTAATATGTCCTTATAGGAGATTATTATTTAAGGATATAATAGTAATTTACGATTTTCATGTTTAAATAATTCTACATTACAATTCTAAACCAAGATTATATAGAATTCTATTACGACGAGAATTCTAATTTAATATAGATTATATGTCCTTATAAAGATTATTATTTAATATTTGATAATAATTTAATATTAATTCATCTTCCACGTGGGACGCACGTGCTTCATTATAAATTACTATAATACACGTACTTAAGAATAGGAAATTAATATATATTATTTTTCTTCTTCTATGCTACCCTTATTCCATTGGCTCAAACAGTAGGTTCCATTCTTTTTTCTCCCCTCATCACATCCAATTACACGTTAATACATAATAAATAATAATAATAATAATAATAATAATAATAATAATAAGAGTAACACTTATGTGCACATCCCGCTCCGACCCGACCCGACACGGACGAATTAATTATATATACTTTTTTTTTTAATTTTCACTCTCCGAGCTGAGAGACGGACGCGAGCTGAGAGAAGGAATCGGCGAATTTTTTTTTCTTCTTCTTCTGCAAAAATTTCTTATCTTCTTCTTTCTTAAACCCTAATATTGTGTCTCTTCTTCTTCTCATCTCTCCTTCTTTCTTAAACCCTAATTTTGCGTCTCTTCTTCTTCTTCTTCACGCCTTTTTCACGATGCTCGTTTTTTTTTTTTTCTTCTTCCCCATCTTCTTCTTCTTCACCTTAATGACGGCAGATTGGAAAGAGGAATTTTATGTTTCATCTCTTTTGTTCTTCTCCCTTTTTTAGGGTTTATATATTTAGGATTATATATGTATGTCATTTGATATGCAACTTTGTTGGTTATTGAATGATGGTATGCAGTTGTACAAATCTGATTGAGTACTATGAATTTGAAAAAAAAAATTGGGGAAGAAGATGATAAAATCGCAATTCACAATCTATTATTTATATATACATATCACTGAATTTTAAGAACATACATGTAACACATAAAGAGTATATATATAACACCTAAAGAGTTATATATTACACATATCACTGAATCACATAATGTGAAATCTATATATGTGATACCTCAAGAACACACATGTAACACCGAAGGAGTATATATATAACACCTATAGATTATATATATTACGCACACCTATCATTTAATTACATAATATTGAATCTATATATGTGATACCTCAAGAACATACATATAACACCTAAACAGTATATATATAACACCTATAGCATATATATATATATATATATATATATATATAACACCTATCAGAATCACATAATATGTGATACCTCAAGAACATACATGTAACACCAAAAGAGTATATATATAACACCTATAGAGTATATATATTACACCTATCATTGAATCACATAATATGAAATCTATATATGTGATACCTCAAGAATATACATGTAACACCTAGAGAATATATATATATATATATATATATATATATATATATAACACCTATCACTATATATGTGATACCTCAAAAACATACATATAACACCTAAAGAGTATATATATAACACCTCCTATCACTGTATATGTAATACCTCAATAACATACATGTAGCACCTAAAGAGTACATATATAACACCTATAGAGTATATATATTACACCTATCATTGAATCACATAATATGAAATCTATATATGTGATACCTCAAGAATATACATGTAACACCTATAGAATATATATATATATTTATATATATATATATATATATATATAACACCTATCACTATATATGATACCTCAAAAACATACATATAACACCTAAAGAGTATATATATAACACCTCCTATCACTGTATATGTAATACCTCAATAACATACATGTAGCACCTAAAGAGTATATATATAACACCTAAAGAGTATGTATATATCACCTATCATTATATATGTGATACCTCAAGAACGTATATATATATATAACACCTATAGAGTATATATATATATATATATATACAACACCTACCACTGAATCACATACTAAGAAATCTGGTGTGCGGTACGCGTGGGACACGTGGACGCACGTGGAGGCGGCTCACGTGCCGGGTCGGGTCAGGGGCACGGATCTTGGATCCGTGACCCAGGTGCATATAAGTTTTGTTGTAAATAATGAGAGGGAACTATTTTATTTTGATAGGTAAAAAATGGATATTCTTATTAAAATGGATTTGTAATCTACTTTTAAATCCTTGCTGTTCAAATTCTTCAATTTAATCCAAATGTGATATTATTATTATTATTATTATTATTATTATTATTATTATTATATTATTATTATTATTATTATTATTATTATTATTATTATTATATTTTCTTGGTGCAATCATTAAAAGTGCAGCGAGAAGAGCAAATATTGGATTGGACAAAGGACAGATCAAATTTATAAAGCAGGTTTTATGCACTCAAAAAACGGAAATACAAAAACTCAATCCAAAGACAACCAATAATCAAACTATAAATTGTATTCTTAGAATTAAAGCACGGGACACCTACGCTGAGACATGACCAACAAAAACTACATGCGCTGCGTCATAAGATGTTAAGAGTTTATAAGTTTCTCAAAATATTTTTGGCTAAGTTTTAAAAATAATATCTTATTTTATGAGCATATAAAATATAAGGAGCTTATAAGCTTTTGTTTGAAAAGTTGGGGAATCTCAATCAATTCTTGAGATCAGAGCTTATTGTTCAAAACTAGAACCACAATCTACCATATATCGTACTAAAGATATCATACCATATACCGTATAGAAAATTTTGATATGAAAATTTTCATACTATTACCATACCAAAAATTTTGGTACATCGAAATTTTTGATATATTGATTATATTGTTATACCGAAATGAAAAATACTTACCGAAACTTCGGTATACCGAGATACCAAAAATAATACCATATACCAAAATGAGAAATATTATATTTATTAATTTATTGATGTGAAATTAATATATTTTAATTTATTTTAATATTTTTGGTATTTCACCGAAATACCAAAATTTTGAAAATATTATATCGATACCGTACCAAAACTTTCTGTACATTATCATACGATACCAAAATTTTCAGGTATCCTGGAATTTTCGATATTTTTGATATTTTTTGGTACGTTAATCTCAGAATTTCGACATTTCAATATTTTTCCCCACATCTATTCAAAACACCTTCAAATTTGATCATTAAAATTACAAAAATGTCATTTCTAACATTTTATAAGTTTCACCAACGTATTTGTTGGTCCCAAGTGGCAGTAGGCTTAGGGGGGGTGAATAAGTCTACTCAAATTTTTCAAACTTTTACTCCAAATAGTGTTTAAGTCTCAGAGAACAGGTAGCTACAGAGCTTACTATTTCAATAGAGAGGTTACTGCCAAGGATGAAAATATCGCGAAATATTGCGGATATATCGCGGATACGGATATTGCGATACAGATATTGGGTGTTAATGTTTTTTTTCCTGGGTATCGCGGATATGTCGCAAAATATCAATATCGATATCGATATCGGTTCAGTGTAGTACAAAATTGGATGGAAATTGGGAAATATCACAGATATATCGTAAAATATCGCATGTATATCAAAATGAGCGATTTTGATTCACAAAATTGAACTATGTGATTTTTTTTCTTACTTTGTATTATGTATTTTGTTTGATTGTGGAAGGAATATATTCTCCTCACATCAATCTTTCATTCACGGATATAGCTAATTTTGTGGCTTTTTGAAATTTCCATTCCTTTAACCAATTATTACTTCATTTACTTCTTTTTTTTCCTAATTTTTTTTGCATGATATATTTCTCTCTATAAGAGGATAAATGCAAGTGAACATTTTCTATCATACAATTTAAGGTTCAAGGTATGATATTCTCTCATATCAGTAACTCTCTCCCAACATTTTTGATTAAATTAATTTCAATTATTTACTTTATAGATTGTGACTATTTTAATGCATGTAATTTATTTATTTTTTTGGATACAGGGCATTGACATTGGAGAGGAAATACTTGCACCACTATATATATCACTCAATTGTCATTTTGAAGAACGTCTATGAATTGGTATGTAAATTTAAATTATTTTTTTTCATTTTAGTTGATAAAACTAGCATTTTATTGGTATATTGTAAATTGCTATGTTTAATTGTGCTAATTATGTATATGTTAGGTGAAAGCATTTAGTTAACTTATAGAACTTTATTATAAAATCATAATTTTACAATTAATTATTTTATAGTGAAGCACTGGTATGTAAAATGTAATGTTGTAATTGTGTATTTACAATTAATTGTTATAATTAGTTTTAGTAAAATCTTAATAGTGCTAATTATGTATATGTTGGTATCTATACTATACTAAAAGCAAGCAAGTTGGAGAAAATTTCTAATTTGCCATTTTCCCTCCTAAAAATGTCACATCAATTTGATGATGTGTAAAATTATTTCTTTTTCTTTTAATTTTTCAGGATTTCATTTTCATTTTCTAAATTAATTTAATAATTTTAAATTACATGACTTTCTTGATAAGCTATAAAATATTATAATTAAAAAAAGAAAGATATATATTTTTTGATTAATAATAATACATTATAATGAAAGAGAGAGAAAAATTATCTTTTTTATGTATTTATATTACGCATACTATTAAAAATTTTGTTTAAATAATTATAAATTATAAAAGATCACTTAAGTTAAAAGTCTATAAAGTAAATAAAATTTATATAATATAATTTATTGTAGAAATTTTGTTTTTTCATATTAACATACTCACGTGTCTTCTTTTTAAAACGTCTTTTTTTATTTTAATATATATTTTGTGATAAACTATTTAATAGAATTTTTAAAATTCATGTACTTAAACATAAATGTTTAAGATAATATAAATATGTAAATTTGTTTAATAGAAAATATTTTATGTCAGAAGTATATACTATGTAATGTGTAATGTAAGAAGAAAATATAAGCATTCGATGTTTTTTAATATTACAATATACATAAAAGAATATGAAAAATGTAATTATGTAAATTCATTTCTATACTACATCTAAAATGACAATAGTTGGTGATTATTACCAATTGTCATTCAATTGCAAAACTATTAGCCAATAGGAAAAAAGGGAAAAACAAACTAAAAAAATAGAAAAACTTTTGAGTATCTTATTGGACAAGTTCCTAAAAATTATTGGACAACTTGAGTAAAAATTTTTAATTTCATTTTGATTTCCTAAATTAATTTAATAATTTTGAATCAAGCTCCATATCAAGCCATTAGAATTAGACTTCATCTACAAACTATTGTCCTACCTCTATATAAGCAATATATGAATGGAGATGGAAGTCTCACTAAATGAGGATGAACTAGCTTATTGAAATGGAGGTTTAAAATATCAAAACAAATTGTAAAATAATGGAGCTTGAAATATCAAAAGAAGGAGAAAATTAGTGATGAAAATAAGATGAAAATTGAGGTGAAAATCATTTTTGCATTTAAGCAATGTATGTATATACAACTATTCACTTAATAAGAATGAACTAGATGAAATCGAGGTTAGAAATATCAAAAGAAGAAAAATAGTTGGTGATGAAAATAAGAAGAAAAATTGAGATGGAAGTTATTGTATACAAGCAATGTATATAATAACTCTTATTTAATTAGGATGAACTAGCATCAAATGAATGTTAGAATTATCAAAAAAAAAAAAAAAGTGATGGAAATAAGAAGAAAAATCAATATGAAAACCATTATACTATATAAGCAATTCATATATATCCACTCTCACTTAATGAGAATGAGCTAGCATGAAATGGAGGTTAAAAATATCAAAGAGAAAAAATCGAGATGGAAACTTTTTCAGATGAGTGACACTTGTGTGCCCCAGGGGCATGGTGCCCCCAAATTAATCATCACATGATGTTAAATATATACTCTATAGGTATCATATATATACTCTTCAGGTATCACATGAATACTCTTATATACATATAATACCTGTAGGGTATATTTATAATACCAACAAACATAACACCTATATAGTATACATATATCACCTGAAGAACATTTATACAACACCTAGATCTGTGCGCCTATGTACCCCAGGGGGTATATAAGTTTTTGTCTTTTCAGATATAACGAGATATTACCAATACTAATTTGATTGTCATCTTGATTATCCAAATTCATTAATAAGTAATTGCATTATCCCAAAAAAAAAAAAAAAACCATTTAGCATTATAATAGTATAAATTACAAAAAAATATTAAAAAAAGATTTAACATTTTAGATACAGTATAAATTACACTATATCATCAACAATAAAAATTATTAGATTATATAACAAGCCGCGCATCGCGCGGGTGCACTACTAGTATTGTAAATTGCTATGTTTAATTGTTGTATATTGTAAATTGTTATGTTTAATTGTTGGTATATTGTAAATTTCTATGTTTAATTGTCTAATTATGTATATGTTAGGTGAAGCATTTAGTTAACTTATAGAACTTTATTTTAAAATCATAACTTATAGATACACTAGTCATACCCAGAGATCATATACATGATACCTATAAGCTAATCTACTGTCACCTGAAAGACATATACATAACACCTAAAATGTACACTAGTGATACCAGAAGACCATATGTATCATACCCATGAGATACACCAGTAATACCTGAAGATGACATATATCACACCTAAAAACATATGTATGGTGTCTACAAAAAACATAAAACAAAAAACATATGAAATTTACCAACAATTCAGCAACTTTGAAAAAATCTTCATCTTCATTATCGTATACTCTGTTGTCAGGGTACTAAAACTTCTTATCCACCATGTTAAACACAACAGCAGCATAGTGATTCTAAAAAACAAATGGAATGAATATCTGCAATTCCCATAAACAGAAAATAAACATCAAAACATAAAATTAACAACAATAACATTAATCATAAGAATAATTATAACACTCCAAAACAAATTACCATTTCAACAGAATGAAGACCATTGCTTTTATTAGATGCTAGCCATGTTTTCCAACTGGCTAACATCCCTCTTGCATTGTCTTCAACTTCACCCATCTCATTCATCATTTTGTCCAAACAATTCTAAAACAAAGAAAAATTACAATTACATAAACAAATAAAACAAATAAATATAAATGCACATAAAAGGTATATATCACTTACACTGTGTTCCAAGTTGAACACAAATCGACTCCTATTCACCTCAAAATCTTCATTAGCATTCACCATGAGAGACCATGATGAGATTACGGTATTGTATATTTGAGTTTTCGGAAGTAACGAAACCATATCTTCTCTTGGTACAGTATAGAAATACCCTTTCTTAAACAATATCTCATCCCTGAAAACAAAAAAAAAGTTATAAAAAGTGATATAAACATACATATAATACCTCAATGTTATATATATGACACCTTAATATAATATAACTGAGATTCTTTAAATATGTATTAACCTCACTACCTAATATAATAAATAAAGTAAAAATTTACTAAAATACAAAAAAAGTTAAACTTACGAGCCCAAGCCAATAACAGCATCTTCATAAAAACAATAGTCGACAACCTCTTTGTGCTGTTGATCCAATACATTTATAAACTTCTTTCAAAAAATCACAAAATTAGACAAATAGCACACTTCATCTTTGATTGTCCAAAACCAGAAGAAACATCCTCTTCAACAATCTTACTCTTTGAACCAACAGACATCATTGCATCACTCAACTCTTTTTCTGAAGGAATATCATTGTCAGATAACTCATCAGCAACATCATCCTTATCTGCACCAAGCTTCACTTCAGGTGTGAGAATTTCTTCATGCACAGAACACTCTGGAGATAAAAGTTCAAATGATGGCATTTCTGATGCCAACTTCTTCATTCGCATGAAATTTTGCAACCACTTCATCAATATATTTGTGCAGTTTCTCATCAGAAAATAATTTTTGGGAATCACTCATATCAGGTGTTGAGCTATTAACTTGTTTCTCGTCAATTTTTTTTCTTCATGTTAACAACTTTTGCATATGGTAATTTGATACAATTGAAATGTCTCTTTGGTATGAAAGAAATGCTTCATGGATCTCCTATCAACACAACAAAAACAGATACATATTTGTCAGTTATATAAAATATAATATCTGCAATGTATGAATTAGATATAACACCTATAATGTAAACTAATAATACCTGAAGAGCTCTTATATGATATCAGTAAAGTACATTATTGGTATATATGACACCCAATGATCATATATATGACATCTATAAGGTATATATATAACACATCAAAGCATAAACAGATAAACAATAAAAATAAAAACACTTAAATCTTTTGCAAAAAAAAAAAAAAAAATCTATGAGATACCACACCTTAAAGACAAATATATAACACCTGTAATGTGAACTAATAATACTTGAAGATCTCGTATATGATACGAGTAAGGTACATTAGTGATATATATAACACCCAATGATCATATATATGACACCTATAAGGTATATATATAACACTTCAAAGCATAAAAACATAACAAATAAAAAAAAGAATACTTACATCTTTGCAATACTCTTTATTATTTCATTAATAATGAAAAATAAATAAAACATGTATCACTTCAATATATATGAATAATGACACACTAAAAAAATAAACAAATGTATAAGATACACTACTCACACCTTAAAGACAAACATAAAACACCTGTAATATAAACTAATAATACCTGAAAATCTCAGATATGATACCAGTAAGGCACACTAGTGATATATATGGACACCCAATGATCATATATATGACACCTATAAGATATATATATATATATATATATATATATATATAACACTTCAAAGCATAAACAAAAAAAAAAAAAAAAACACAATAAAAAAAAACACTTACATCTTTTGCAATAGTCTTTATTGGTTTCATCATCAAGTTCCCCATGCGGCATGTCAAACTTTATACATTTGCGTACAGACTTCTTCTCAAACACAGTATGACCTCTATCACCAACTTCACCTTGATCAGCAAAATCACCAGCCAAATTAACTCCAGCCACCTTACCTTTGCATGAAACTGGATACATATTCAGAATCAACTCTCCCTCGCCATACTTTCCAGCCTCAACTTCCTGCTTACATCTCTTCGACATCTTCTCATTAGTCAATTCTGAATGAGAGGTAAAGATCTAGGCTCTGCAACACCCTTCCACTTCAACCTCTGGAAATACAACAATTGCAGTAGAACTACACATCCACTAATATACCTCATACTTCCTTGTTTGTACAATTTCACCGATTCACACAGCCTATCCAACACATAAGAACACCAATCCAATTTCGAAATACCATTCACATCCTCCAGAGACTTAAAAACAACAGTACTCAAAAGTCTATTACATGATGGTGTTAAAAATGAACACATGGCATACAAAACAAAAAACCTTTTAAAATCATCTCCACCGTCTCCCAATCCAGTGATAACATCAGAAAGTGATCTTAAACCTGACCTAGGAGTAATACCATACACTTCATTGTACGTAGAAAAAAGAGGAGAACTCTCATCACCCCTACCATACACCGACACATTACGACCCTCATTTCGAGGAAGCATAAACACATCATACACATCGTCAGGTGTCACAGAGAAATGGCAAAAAGAATCAATACTTAACATCCTACTAGACGGATTAAAGTTCTTTACCAACCACCTCATCATTTTCAAATCACACTTTGTAAAATTCAAAAATAATAAACCACCAAACCCAATAGATCTAACATCTTCCCTCTGTCGAGCAGTTAAAGACTGATAACCTCATATAAACCTTTCGGCCTACATTGTGTAGTCACACTGCAAAAATAACAAAAAACAAATACATATGAAAAAATATATACACAATATACCATATAAATCACAGAATAAAAATACTAATAAAAATAACTTACTTTGAAGAAATCACGTCACCCTGAATGAAATCAACAATTTCCTTTCCCACAGTTTCATTTTAGTTTTCGAAGGACTACAAAAACACAATATAATTGAATTAAATAGATCATAGATAATGAATATTACATATTAAATATGATACAATTCAGAAAATATAAATAGATCACCTTCAACAGATTAATTTAATATATATAAGAAAACACCTTAACTGTGTATATGTATCGCCTCAAGAAAACACTTATAACACCAAAACAACAAAAAATCACTTATTGTAAATACCTTGCAAAATGAACTAAGAAGCCTTCCTTAATTTCTCCCCAACTGCAGATTTTTTCTTTTCTCTTTAAAAACAAGAACAATATCAAAAATCATGTAAGAATAAACTGATATAGAATAGACTTATACAGAAGGTAATACATAAATAGTTCTCTTCTAATTTACAAAAAAATAAACTTACTTTGAAGGAGTCTCATCAACAACATTCTTCTTCACAGAATTAGATTTAGTTCTTGGAGAACTACAAAAGATTTTTTTAAAGTAAATACATCATTAATTAAATAGAAAACTAATGTATACTAAATAACATGTAAGATACATATAACACCTTAAATATTTATATATAACACCTAAATATTATACATATAACACCTAAACAACAAAATCATCTTGTAACCCCACAAAACATCAAAACTAAACAAAATAAATACCTTCTAACAGCAATTACAGAAGACTTCCTTGATTTCTTCCCACCTTCGATCAATTGTTTTTTACTTCAGCAAAAAACAAAATAATATTAATAAACACCTATAACTTCAAGAATTAAAGATACATCTATAACACCTTAACTATTCATAAATAACACCTGAAGTATACTAATATGATACCTCATAAAAACAAAACAAAATATACAAATACAAATGTAACACCTTACATTAAAACCTATAACACCATAATAGTCTTCATGTAACACCTTAAACTCATGTAAATATACAACTACTACAATTCGTCATACAAAACATAAACAGATTTTACCCGCCATCACCCTGCTCCTTCTTCCGACGAACATCATCTTTCTGCACTGTCTTCTTCCTTTCAAGATCTTTTTCCAGATTACCCAAGATCTCCTCCTTAGACCTCTTCTTAGACATCGAAGAATCCAACAAAATAGACTTCCTCTTCATTATCCTAACAAATTCACATCAACAAAAAACAGAAAACATTCAAACATCAGGAACAAAAACAAGCAGAAATCGGGAACACAAACTGAAAAAATCAAAACCCTAGAAGTATGTTAAACCCCAAACAACATTAAACACAAACATCAAGAACAAAAATAAACACCAAAACACACGATTACAGAAGAAGAACAAAAAGAAACAAAAAAAAAACAAAAAACAGAGTACAAACACATACATGCACAAACACGAAAAAAACAAAAAATCTTCAAAAAAACAAACAATATATGTGCAATGTGGACCAATCACAAACCACTAACAACATACAAAACACAAAAAATCGAAAAACGAACCGATTACACAAAGAAGAACAAAAAACAAAAAAAAAAATTACAGAACCACCGAAAATCTTCAAATACATGCACAAAGTTGAGAACTACCGCGAATCTTCAAATATACAAGCAATATAAACGCAATGTCACCACGAACAAACTGCAGATCGAAGAAGAACAGAAGAGAATGAAAAAAAAAAAACTGCTGCAAAACCACCCCGCGCAAGAGAAGAAGAAAGAAAAAGGTGAAAAAAATTCAAAAAACCTTATTTATATTAACCATCCGGGTCGGGTATGGGCGGGCGGGTCGGGTTGGGGGCACGGATCTTAGATCCGTGCCCCGGGGTATATAAGTTTTGTTGTTTATGCTTTGCGATTTTTTTGCAATTTGTTTACCAATTTCTAATTTTTTTTATTTGGTTGCACATGTCCATTAATTAAACATTGTAATTGGTTTCAATTTGTTATCTTGGTGAAATCATGGCTACAAAATGAATAGAGATTTTGAATAAAATTGCAACTTTTCATGACGCCAAGGGAAAAGAGCAAAAATGAAAAAGAAAAGCAAAATCAACATATATAGTTTACTTATATAAACAATCACAGAGCTTACATGAGAACTTGCAACATCGTTTCATAATCTTTTTCTATGAAATTGATCTATTTCACCCACTATCCATCCCAACCCAAGTCATAACCTAACCCAACCCAAACCATAATCAAGTCCAAAACAAATTGAAACCCACAACCCAAGAACCAACATACATCTCAACTCAGAATAAACCCAAGATTTCGTCACACAATCTGAAACCCGATACACCATCCACTCTTCTCACCTATATTGTCGAATCATTGTACTATGAGTTGAAGTTTGATGCACCTTGCGATAGGTATACTTTGGCTTGTCGTCATTCATTATAGTATGAAGCGTACTAAATCGTAGAACAAAACTTCCTTTCTGTCTGCTCCTTATATTTTTGAAGTGGTATGATGATGTGAAAACCTCTGCCAACTGATTCCTGATCTTCCATCATCTAGAGGGCGTTTGGCTAAGCTTACAAGCTCTTTAAAAGATCAGCTTATAAGATGTTAAGACCTTATATACTCTTCAAAAGTGTTTGGCTTGTGTGTATAGAGATTTTTGGAATAAATTTCAAGAAATGTGTCCGTAGCATATATGTTAATATAATGTTAATTTCTTCACTATTATTTATAGACTTCTACTTGTACGTGGATCAGGAGTATCACTAGGGTTATTTCATCTCCATATCTATCTATCTGGATATAATAATATCATTTCATTTTTTGTTTCCATAAATCATTTAATTTAAAGATTAATTAATTATAATTATCAATAATATTAGGGTTACAGAACATATATATTCGATGAAGTCCCGATATGTTCAGCTCGGCCCATACAATTGGGCCTAGAAATAGTGTTGTAAATTATGGTGGGCCGGCCTGATCAATTATTCGACCCAAAATTTATAGCCCAAATAAATTTATTCATTTATTTTTTAGTTTTAATTATGCATATAGGGGTCAATGGATTCCATACACGTCTCATGAATAAATACAGATCATTTATCTCCATATATTCAGTTATATCTAATAATCAAGAATTTTGTTTTTGAATAATTTGATAGTATTTACATGTTATTAACATAGGAGTTGAAATCTTACAAATTGGAATCTTTAAGTACTGATGGTCAAATCGAGCATGATATTGTTTTTGATCGAAAGTGGAGCTCGTGATGGATAATGGAATGTAATAATCATTTACCTTCTACTCTCATGACAAAGTTGTAGATTTTCCTTCATGTTGTATTTAGTAGTATAAATTTCTATCAAATGTGTATGCACATATATGAGGCACGAATTCGCACGCAATTTGACAAAATGCATTTTTCTGGTTAAAGTATAATTAGCTTTCAATGATCAGATTTTAGAAAGAAAAAAAATCAAATTAAAATTGTACTTCTTTGAAATTTTTATTTTAATTTCTGTTTTAATATATTTTATTTTAATTTTTGTTTTAATATATTTTATTTTAATATTCCTTTTAATGTATTATCCCACATCAACTATTTTGTGTCTAAATGGCATCCACATGTACATTAATAATATTTAAACATAAAGTAATTGCCACGTATGAAAAAATATTCCCAAACCCGAAATTGGCGACATCATGTGCGATTTGGGCCCAATTAGCCGATTCAGGTTTAATTTGGGCAAAATTCTCGAAGCCCATAAAGTTAAAGTCCTATATTGCCATCTGAAAAGGAAAAGTCCAATTTTGAGAATTTGCCTAAATTACGGTACAAAAATAATAAGAGAAACATCATTTTTCGTCCTCTAAGTTTGGCGTTTTCCAATTTTGATCCACCAAGTTTCGAGAATTCAATTTCTCGTATCGTAACTTCATTTTTTTCCGATTGAGTCCGATTTTCACTGAATTTTGCTCGACACTGATGTGGCAGTCGGAATTGCCTACGTGGCACCAAACCCTAAGCCCACCAATTATTTCCGACCAAAACCGAGCACACGTCATCGGCCATCTCAGTGAAAATAAATAATAAAAAAAATCAAAGAAATGGAAAAAAATCTTTCTCTTCCTTCCTGTAAACGTTCGGCATCGTTGCCGCCCACCGCAACCTTCTTTCTCCATTCTGCTGCCATCATCCTCACCTCCGGTCGCCGGAGCCGCCGCCGATCGCCTGAAAATGTTGAACCCCCACTAAAATTACTTCCATTGCTTCCATTTTTCATCACAATGTTTTCCCATCTTCTTCCCCAAGAATTTGACCAAAATCGCACAAATATTCTGCAATTTGGGCCTTTTAACCCGCCGCCCTTTAGTGATGGAAATCTGCCATAGCCACCACTTCAAGCTCAAAATTGGGATTTTCTTCGTTTCTCAACCAAAATGACCAAACAATATATCAAAATGCTCCTCTCATCAAGACCAAACATAAGCTCATATCAATTTCATGTTTCTTGTTCAAATCAGTCCTCAATTAAGCCAAAACCGTACGGAAATTGTTTCACAAACCCATTTATTTGTTCTTCAAATTCATGCATACTTTCACATAATTGATTGAGGGGTTTTGATCCCCATATATTTGGAAATGTTTTTATGTAATTGATGTTAAGTTTAGTGAATAAATTTTATCTTTATTTCATACATGTTTTAAGGTTTCGATTTTCTTCTTGTTGTGGTGGTGCGCGGCGGTGCCGTGTCTGTGCATGGCAGGCGCCGTGTCGGTGCGCGGCTAGTGAAGAAGATGAAGATGGGGGGGGGGGATGGGAGGGGGGGGGGACGTGGGAGAAGAAGATGGTTTTCATTTTTTTTATTTTTTAATTATTATTTATTTTTGATTAATTTATAATAATTAGCTTTTAATGATTTATTTTAAAAAGAAAAAAAAATCAAATTAACATTGTTACTAAATAATATATAACATTGTTGACCAATAGTAAGAAGAGGAATAAAAAGCTTCAAACTCATGCACAAAAAAACTAAATCCTAAAATGGTTAGGATAAAATGGAGAAACCCTGGCTAGAACCAATATTCAGGATTCTCTATTTCATAACCGTGTTCATCTGTTGTTCCAATATAACCATCAAAGTAGTCAAGTATAAACAAGATGAAAACAACGGAACACAAGATGAAACATCAACTTAAAACAGAGGACCCAGTTCCAGGCCGCTAGGTCAATGAAGAAAATGAAAACTAGTCCTAACTCCTAACTAAACCTAATTAGGGTATGAAGTGAAGGTGACAAGTCTAGTAAAAGAGAGAGTGTTTGATCAAAGCCCTCCCAATCCGAAACGAAAGAAAAGCACGAAAAGATGCATTCATGACTTGCTCCAGGCTGAGCAACCTGTTGTCCCACCAACTCCGGCAAACCCAATCCGCCGCCTCCTCCGTGTCTATATCCAAATCCAATACGCAACTCGCCAGTGTTTCCAAACCCTTACTCCGATAGCTATCCATGCCGGTCACATTCGCCGCCAGCTCTCCCAGCTCCTCCGTCCACGCCTCTCCTCCGATCCCATACTCCTTCTGCAACCTATCCACTTCATCCTTCACGCCCACTCCCACGAACGTGTTGTACTCGTCGGACAGGAAATGCGATAGAGACGAGGGAATGTGCGAAGAGTGGAGGATCTGGTAGACGAGGCAGGTGTCTCCGACGCAGAGATGGATCACTGCGATGGGGGTGCCTTCCCTGTGGCCGACCTCTGTGCAGTAGCCGACAACGAGGCGGTCGGAGGGGTTCTGGTTCTTGATCACGTCCCAAATCCAGTCGGAGACGCGGTCGGGGTTGGAGGTGACGGTGGTGTAGATGGGGTGGCCGGAGAAGAATACTTGGTAGCTCTGATAATCGGCCTCCGTCTCCACAACTCTGATCTCCATCGCCATTTCTGAGCTTGACATTTTCTTGGGTTGATGAATTGCAAGAGGTTTGAGTAGTGATAGTGAGTAGTGTGTTCATAAGGTAGGAAATGGGCATGATATATAGGTGTTGTTGACGAGGGTTTTGTGTTCGACTAGGATCAGGATTTTGTGTTCTATTAGGAAATATATTTCTATGTACATATCTTATCCACGTAATATTATCATTGTGTCCTAATTATATAGGGATACAATTTCCTAAACTATATAGGTTTTGTTATATAATAAGTTATTTAACATGCACTAATATAATTGTGAAAACTAATAAGATATGATCAATCTATCTATTATCTAAATAAAAGTATAAATATTTCTTACAAACTATGAATTGTCTAATATGTCCTTATAGAAGATTATTATTTAAGGTTATAATAGTAATTTACGATTTTCATGTTTAAATAATTCTACATTACAATTCTAAACCAAGATTATATAGAATTCTATTACGACGAGAATTCTAATTTAATATAGATTATATGTCCTTATAAAAGATTATTATTTAATATTTTGATAATAATTTAATATTAATTCATCTTCCACGTGGGACGCACGTGCTTAATACTCGTTATTTATAAAATTACTATAATACACGTACTTAAGAATAGGAAATTAATATATATTATGTTTCTTCTTCTATGCTACCCTTATTCCATTGGCTCAAACAGTAGGTTCCATTCTTTTTTCTCCCCTCATCACATCCAATTACACGTTAATACATAATAAATAATAATAATAATAATCATAATAATAATAAGAGTAACACTTATGTGCATATCCCGCTCCGACCCAACCCGACACGGATGAATTAATTATATATACTTTTTTTTAATTTTCACTCTCCCAGCTGAGAGACGGACGCGAGCTGAGAGAAGGAATCGGCGAATTTTTTTTTCTTCTTCTTCTGCAAAAATTTCTTCTCTTCTTCTTTCTTAAACCCTAATATTGTGTCCCTTCTTCTTCTCATCTCTTTTTCTTTCTTAAACCTTAATTTTGTGTCTCTTCTTCTTCTTCTTCACACCTTATTCACGATGCTCTTTTTTTTTTTTTTTTTTCTTCTTCCCTATCTTATTCTTCTTCACCTTAATGACGGCATATTGGAAAGAGGAATTTTATGTTTCATCTCTTTTGTTCTTCTCCCTTCTTCAGGGTTTATATATTTAGGATTATATATGTATGTCATTTGATATGCAACTTTGTTGGTTATAGAATGATGGTATGCAGCTGTACAAATCTGATTGAGTACTATGAATTTGAAAAAAAATTGGGGAAGAAGATGATAAAATCGCAATTCACAATCTATTATTTATATATACATATCACTGAATTTTAAGAACATACATGTAACACCTAAAGAGTATATATATAACACCTAAAGAGTTATATATTACACATATCACTGAATCACATAATGTGGAATCTATATATGTGATACCTCAATAACATACATGTAACACCGAAGGAGTATATATATAACACCTATAGATTATATATATTACGTACACCTATCATTTAATTACATAATATTGAATCTATATATGTGATACCTCAAGAACATACATGTTACACCTAAACAATATATATATAACACCTATCAGAATCACATAATATGGAATCTATATATGTGATACCTCAAGAACATACATGTAACACCAAAAGAGTATATATATAACACCTATAGAGTATATATATTACACCTATCATTGAATCACATAATATGAAATCTATATATGTGATACCTCAAGAATATACATGTAACACCTATAGAATATATATATATATATATATATATATATATTTATATATATATATATAACACCTATCACTATATATGATACCTCAAAAACATACATATAACACCTAAAGAATCAATACTTAACATCCTACTAGACGGATTAAAGTTCTTTACCAACCACCTCATCATTTTCAAATCACACTTTGTAAAATTCAAAAATAATAAACCACCAAACCCAATAGATCTAACATCTTCCCTCTGTCGAGCAGTTAAAGACTGAATAACCTCATATAAACCTTTCGGCCTACATTGTGTAGTCACACTGCAAAAATAACAAAAAACAAATACATATGAAAAAAAATATACACAATATACCATATAAATCACAAAATAAAAATACTAATAAAAATAACTTACTTTGAAGAAATCACGTCACCCTGAACGAAATCAACAATTTCCTTTCCCACAGTTTTCATTTTAGTTTTCGAAGGACTACAAAAACACAAATATAATTGAATTAAATAGATCATAGATAATGAATATTACATATTAAATATGATACAATTCAGAAAATATAAATAGATCACCTTCAACAGATTAATTTAATATATATAAGAAAACACCTTAACTGTGTATATGTATCACCTCAAGAAAACACTTATAACACCAAAACAACAAAAAATCACTTATTGTAAATACCTTGCAAAATGAACTGAAGAAGCCTTCCTTAATTTCTCCCCAACTGCAGATTTTTTCTTTTCTCTTTAAAAACAAGAACAATATCAAAAATCATGTAAGAATAAACTGATATAGAATAGACTTATACAGAAGGTAATACATAAATAGTTCTCTTCTAATTTACAAAAAAATAAACTTACTTTGAAGGAGTCTCATCAACAACATTCTTCTTCACAGAATTAGATTTAGTTCTTGGAGAACTACAAAAGATTTTTTTAAAGTAAATACATCATTAAATTAAATAGAAAACTAATGTATACTAAATAACATGTAAGATACATATAACACCTTAAATATTTATATATAACACCTAAATATTATACATATAACACCTAAACAACAAAATCATCTTGCAACCCCACAAAACATCAAAACTAAACAAAATAAATACCTTCTAACAGCAATTACAGAAGACTTCCTTGATTTCTTCCCACCTTCGATCAATTGTTTTTTACTTCAGCAAAAAACAAAATAATATTAATAAACACCTATAACTTCAAGAATTAAAGATACATCTATAACACCTTAACTATTCATAAATAACACCTGAAGTATACTAATATGATACCTCATAAAAACAAAACAAAATATACAAATACAAATGTAACACCTTACATTAAAACCTATAACACCATAATAGTCTTCATGTAACACCTTAAACTCATGTAAATATACAACTACTACAATTCGTCATACAAAACATAAACAGATTTTACCCGCCATCACCCTGCTCCTTCTTCCGACGAACATCATCTTTCTGCACTGTCTTCTTCCTTTCAAGATCTTTTTCCAGATTACCCAAGATCTCCTCCTTAGACCTCTTCTTAGACATCGAAGAATCCAACAAAATAGACTTCCTCTTCATTATCCTAACAAATTCACATCAACAAAAAATAGAAAACATTCAAACATCAGGAACAAAAACAAGCAGAAATCGGGAACACAAAACTGAAAAAATCAAAACCCTAGAAGTATGTTAAACCCCAAACAACAGAAAACACAAACATCAAGAACAAAAATAAACATCAAAACACACGATTACAGAAGAAGAACAAAAAAGAAACAAAAAAAAAAAAAAACAGAGTACAAACACATACATGCACAAACACGAAAAAAACAAAAAATCTTCAAAAAAACAAACAATATATGTGCAATGTCGACCAATCACAAACCACTAACAACATACAAAACACAAAAAATCAAAAACGAACCGATTACACAAAGAAGAACAAAAAACAAAAAAAAAATTACAGAACCACCGAAAATCTTCAAATACATGCACAAAGTCGAGAACTACCGCGAATCTTCAAATATACAAGCAATATAAACGCAATGTCACCACGAACAAACTGCAGATCGAAGAAGAACAGAAGAGAATGAAAAAAAAAAACTGCTGCAAAACCACCCCGCGCAAGAGAAGAAGAAAGAAAAAGGTGAAAAAAATTCAAAAAACCTTATTTATATTAACCATCCGGGTCGGGTATGGGCGGGCGGGTCGGGTTGGGGGCACGGATCTTAGATCCGTGCCCCGGGGTATATAAGTTTTGTTGTCTATGCTTTGCGATTTTTTGCAATTTGTTTACCAATTTCTAATTTTTTTTATTTGGTTGCACATGTCCATTAATTAAACATTGTAATTGGTTTCAATTTGTTATCTTGGTGAAATCATGGCTACAAAATGAATAGAGATTTTGAATAAAATTGCAACTTTTCATGACGCCAAGGGAAAAGAGCAAAAATGAAAAAGAAAAGCAAAATAAACATATATAGTTTACTTATATAAACAATCACAGAGCTTACATGAGAACTTGCAACATCGTTTCATAATCTTTTTCTATGAAATTGATCTTTTTCACCCACTATCCATCCCAACCCAAGTCATAACCTAACCCAACCCAAACCATAATCAAGTCCAAAACAAATTGAAACCCACAACCCAAGAACCAACATACATCTCAACTCAGAATAAACCCAAGATTTCGTCACACAATCTGAAACCCGATACACCATCCACTCTTCTCACCTATATTGTCGAATCATTGTACTGTGAGTTGAAGTTGATGCACCTTGCGATAGGTATACTTTGGCTTGTCGTCATTCATTTTAGTATGAAGCGTACTAAATCGTAGAACAAAACTTCCTTTCTGTCTGCTCCTTATATTTTTGAAGTGGTATGATGATGTGAAAACCTCTGCCAACTGATTCCTGATCTTCCATCATCTAGAGGGCGTTTGGCTAAGCTTACAAGCTCTTTAAAAGATCAGCTTATAAGATGTTAAGAGCTTATATACTCTTCAAAAGTGTTTGGCTTGTGTGTATAGAGATTTTTGGAATAAATTTCAAGAAATGTGTCTGTAGCATATATGTTAATATAATGTTAATTTCTTCACTATTATTTACAGACTTCTACTTGTACGTGGATCAGGAGTATCACTAGGGTTATTTCATCTCCATATCTATCTATCTGGATATGATAATATCATTTCATTTTTTGTTTCCATAAATCATTTAATTTAAAGATTAATTAATTATAATTATCAATAATATTAGGGTTACAGAACATATATATTCGATGAAGTCGCGATATGTTCAGCTCGGCCCATACAATTGGGCCTAGAATTAGTGTTGTAAATTATGGTGGGCCGGCCTGATCAATTATTCGACCCAAAATTTATAGCCCAACTAAATTTATTCATTTATTTTTTAGTTTTAATTATGGATTCCATACACGTCTCATGAATAAATACAGATCATTTATCTCCATATATTTAGTTATATCTAATAATCAAGAATATTGTTTTTGAATAATTTGATAGTATTTACATGTTATTAACATAGGAGTTGAAATCTTACAAATTGGAATCTTTAAGTACTGATGGTCAAATCGAGCATGATATTGTTTTTGATCGAAAGTGGAGCTCGTGATGGATAATGGAATGTAATAATCATTTACCTTCTACTCTCATGACAAAGTTGTAGATTTTCCTTCATGTTGTATTTTAGTAGTATAAATTTCTATCAAATGTGTATGCACATATCGTAATATTTTTCATACAAAAAAATTTGAGAATTGTATAAATGTAAATAATGAGGCACGAATTCGCACGCAATTTGACAAAATGCATTTTTCTGGTTAAAGTATAATTAGCTTTCAATGATCAGATTTTAGAAAGAAAAAAAATCAAATTAAAATTGTACTTCTTTGAAATTTTTATTTTAATTTCTGTTTTAATATATTTTATTTTAATTTTTGTTTTAATATATTTTATTTTAATATTCCTTTTAATGTATTATCCCACATCAACTATTTTGTGTCTAAATGGCATCCACATGTACATTAATAATATTTAAACATAAAGTAATTGCCACGTATGAAAAAATATTCCCAAACCCGAAATTGGCGACATCATGTGCGATTTGGGCCCAATTAGCCGATTCAGGTTTAATTTGGGCAAAATTCCCGAAGCCCATAAAGTTAAAGTCCAATATTGCCATCTGAAAAGGAAAAGTCCAATTTTGAGAATTTGCCTAAATTACGGTACAAAAATAATAAGAGAAAACATCATTTTTCGTCCTCTAAGTTTGGCGTTTTCCAATTTTGATCCACCAAGTTTCGAGAATTCAATTTCTGTATCGTAACTTCATTTTTTTCCGATTGAGTCCGATTTTCACTGAATTTTGATCGACACTGATGTGGCAGTCGGAATTGCCTACGTGGCACCAAACCCTAAGCCCCAATTATTTCCGACCAAAAACCGAGCCACACGTCATCGGCCATCTCAGTGAAAATATAATAATAAAAAAAATCAAAGAAAACGAAAAAAATCTTTCTCTTCCTTCCTGTAAACGTCGGCATCGTTGCCGCCCACCGCAACCTTCTTCTCCATTCTGCTGCCATCATCCTCACCTCCGGTCGCCGGAGCCGCCGCCGATCGCCTGAAAATGTTGAACCCCACTAAAATTACTTCCATTGCTTCCATTTTTCATCACAATGTTTTCCCCATCTTCTTCCCCAAGAATTTGACCAAAATCGCACAAATATTCTGCAATTTGGGCCTTTAACCGCCGCCCTTTCAGTGGAAATCTGCCATAGCCACCACTTCAAGCTCAAAATTGGGATTTTCTTCGTTTCTCAACCAAAATGACCAAACAATATATCAAAATGCTCATCTCATCAAGACCAAACATAATCTCATATCAATTTCATGTTTCTTGTTCAAATCAGTCCTCAATTAAGCCAAAACCGTACGAAAATTGTTTCACAAACCCATTTCTTTGTTCTTTAAATTCATGCATACTTTCACATAATTGATTGAGGGGTTTTGATCCCCATATATTTGGAAATGTTTTTATGTAATTGATGTTAAGTTTAGTGAATAAATTTTATCTTTATTTCATACATGTCTTAAGGTTTCGATTTTCTTCTTGTTGTGGTGGTGCGCGGCGGCGCCGTGTCTGTGCATGGCAGGCGCCGTGTCGGTGCGCGGCTAGTGAAGAAGATGAAGATGGGGGTGGGGGGATGGAGTTGCAGAGGGTGGGGACGTGGGAGAAGAAGATGGTTTTCATTTTTTTTATTTTTTAATTATTATTTATTTTTGATTAATTTTATTAATGACGTGGCAGCCACATGGCTCGTCCATGTCACTCCAAAAAAAATTAGGGATTAGGGTTTCGGTCCACGTCAGCAGATTCCGGTGGCCACGTCAGCCTCTGGCTAAAATCGGACTCAATTAAATCGGAAAAAAAATGAAATTACGGTATGGAAATTGGATTCTCGAAACTTGGTGATCAAAATTGGAAAACGCCAAACTTAGAGAACTAAAATTGATGTTTTCTCAAATAATAATGAACTCAAATAATAATTAGCTTTTAATGATTTAATTTTAAAAAGAAAAAAAATCAAATTAACATTGTACTAAATAATATATAACATTGTTGACCAATAGTAAGAAGAGGAATAAAAAGCTTCAAACTCATGCAACAAAAAAACTAAATCCTAAAATGGTTAGGATAAAATGGAGAAACCCTGGCTAGAACCAATATTCAGGATTCTCTATTTCATAACCGTGTTTCATCTGTTATTCCAATATAACCATCAAAAGTAGTCAAGTATAAACAAGATGAAAACAACGGAACACAAGATGAAACATCAACTTAAAACAGAGGACCCAGTTCCAGGCCGCTAGGTCAATGAAGAAAATGAAAACTAGTCCTAACTCCTAACTAAACCTAATTAGGGTATGAAGTGAAGGTGACAAGTCTAGTAAAAGAGAGAGTGTTTGATCAAAGCCGTCCCAATCCGAAACGAAAGAAAAGCACGAAAAGTGTTCTATTAGGAAATATATTTCTATGTACATATCTTATCCACGTAATATTATCATAGTGTCCTAATTATATAGGGATACAATTTCCTAAACTATATAGGTTTTGTTATATAATAAGTTATTTAACATGCACTAATATAATTGTGAAAACTAATAAGATATGATCAATCTATCTATTATCTAAATAAAAGTATAAATATTTCTTACAAACTATGAATTGTCTAATATGTACTTATAGGAGATTATTATTTAAGGTTATAATAATAATTTACGATTTTCATGTTTAAATAATTCTACATTACAATTCTAAACCAAGATTATATAGAATTCTATTACGACGAGAATTCTAATTTAATATAGATTATATGTCCTTATAAAAGATTATTATTTAATATTTTGATAATAATTTAATATTAATTCATCTTCCACGTGGGACGCACGTGCTTCATACTCGTTATTTATAAAATTACTATAATACACGTACTTAAGAATAGGAAATTAATGTATATTATGTTTCTTCTTCTATGCTACCCTTATTCCATTGGCTCAAACAGTAGGTTCCATTCTTTTTTCTCCCCTCATCACATCCAATTACACGTTAATACATAATAAATAATAATAATAATAATCATAATAATAATAAGAGTAACACTTATGTGCATATCCCGCTCCGACCCAACCCGACACGGATGAATTAATTATATATACTTTTTCTTTAATTTGCACTCTCCCAGCTGAGAGACGGACGCGAGCTGAGAGAAGGAATCGGCGAATTTTTTTTTTCTTCTTCTTCTGCAAAAATTTCTTCTCTTCTTCTTTCTTAAACCCTAATATTGTGTCCCTTCTTCTTCTCATCTCTTCTTCTTTCTTAAACCCTAATTTTGTGTCTCTTCTTCTTCTTCTTCTTCTTCTTCTTCTTCTTCACGCCTTTTTCACAATTAATGCTTTTTTTTTTTTTCCTTCTTCCCTATCTTATTCTTCTTCACCTTAATGACGGCACATTGGAAAGAGGAATTTTATGTTTCATCTCTTTTGTTCTTCTCCCTTCTTTAGGGTTTATATATTTAGGATTATATATGTATCTCATTTGATATGCAACTTTGTTGGTTATATAATGATGGTATGCAGTTGTACAAATCTGATTGAGTACTATGAATTTGAAAAAAAATTGGGGAAGAAGATGATAAAATCGCAATTCACAATCTATTATTTATATATACATATCACTGAATTTTAAGAACATACATGTAACACCTAAAGAGTATATATATAACACCTAAAGAGTTATATATTACACATATCACTGAATCACATAATGTGGAATCTATATATGTGATACCTCAATAACATACATGTAACACCGAAGGAGTATATATATAACACCTATAGATTATATATATTACGTACACCTATCATTTAATTACATAATATTAAATCTATATATGTGATACCTCAAGAACATACATGTAACACCTAAACAGTATATATATAACACCTATAGCATATATATATATATATATATAACACCTATCAGAATCACATAATATGGAATCTATATATGTGATACCTCAAGAACATACATGTAACACCAAAAGAGTATATATATAACACCCATAGAGTATATATATTACACCTATCATTGAATCACATAATATGAAATCTATATATGTGATACCTCAAGAATATACATGTAACACCTAGAGAATATATATATATATATAACACCTATCACTATATATGTGATACCTCAAAAACATACATATAACACCTAAAGAGTATATATATAACATCTCCTATCACTGTATATGTAATACCTCAATAACGTACATGTAGCATCTAAAGAGTATATATATATAACACCTATAGAGTATATATATTACACCTATCATTGAATCACATAATATGAAATCTATATATGTGATACCTCAAGAATATACATGTAACACCTATAGAATATATATATATATATATTTATATATATATATAACACCTATCACTATATATGATACCTCAAAAACATACATATAACACCTAAAGAGTATATATATAACTCCTCCTTTCACTGTATATGTAATACCTCAATAACATACATGTAGCACCTAAAGAGTATATATATAACACCTAAAGAGTATGTATATATCACCTATCATTATATATGTGATACCTCAAGAACGTATATATATAACACCTATAGAGTATATATATATATATATATATATATATATATATATATACAACACCTATCACTGAATCACATACTATGAAATCTGGTGTGCGGTACGCGTGGGGACACGTGGACGCACGTGGAGGCGGCTCACGTGCCGGGTCGGGTCAGGGGCACGGATCGTGGATCCGTGACCCAGGTGCATATAAGTTTTGTTGTAATAATAATGAGAGGGAACTATTTTATTTTGATAGGTAAAAAATGGATATTCTTATTAAAATGGATTTGTAATCTACTTTTAAATCCTTGCTGTTCAAATTCTTCAATTTAATCCAAATGTGATATTATTATTATTATTATTATTATTATTTTCTTGGTGCAATCATTAAAAGTGCAGCGAGAAGAGCAAATATTGGATGGGACAAAGGACAGATCAAATTTATAAAGTAGGTTTTATGCACTCAAAAAACGGAAAAACAAAAACTCAATCCAAAGACAACCAATAATCAAACTATAAATTGTATTCTTAGAATTAAAGCACGGGACACCTACGCTGAGACATGACCAACAAAAACTACATGTGCTGCGGCATAGGATGTTTGGTTAAGTTTATAAACTTCTTAAAGGAGTTTATAAGATGTTAAGAGTTTATAAGTTTCTCTAAATATTTTTGGCTAAGTTTTAAAAATAATATCTTATTTTATGAGCATATAAAATATAAGGAGCTTATAAGCTTTTGTTTGAAAAGTTGGGGAATCTCAATCAATTCTTGAGATCAGAGCTTATTGTTCAAAACTAGAACCACAATCTACCATATATCGTACTAAAGATATCATACCATATACCATATAGAAAATTTTGATATGAAAATTTTCATACTATTACCATACCAAAAATTTTGGTACATCGAAATTTTTTGATATATTGATTATACTGTTATACCGAAATGAAAAATACTTACCGAAACTTCGGTATACCGAGATACCAAAAATAATACCATATACCAAAATGAGAAATATTATATTTATTAATTTATTGATGTGAAATTAATATATTTTAATTTATTTTAATATTTTTGGTATTTCACCGAAATACCAAAATTTTGAAAATATTATATCGATACCGTACCAAAACTTTCTGTACATTATCATACGATACCAAAATTTTCAGGTATCCTGGAATTTTCGATATTTTTGATATTTTTTGGTACGTTAATCTCAGAATTTCAACATTTCAATATTTTTCCCCACATCTATTCAAAACACCTTCAAATTTGATCATTAAAATTACAAAAATGTCATTTCTAACATTTTATAAGTTTCACCAACGTATTTGTTGGTCCCAAGTGGCAGTAGGCTTAGGGGGGGTGAATAAGTCTACTCAAATTTTTCAAAATTTTACTCCAAATAGTGTTTAAGTCTCAGAGAACAGGTAGCTACAGAGCTTACTATTTCAATAGAGAGGTTATTGCCAAGGATGAAAATATCACGAAATATCGCGGATATATCGTGGATACGGATATTGCGATACAGATATTGGGTGTTAATGTTTTTTTTCCTGGGTATCGCGGATATGTCGCAAAATATCGATATCGATATCGATATCGGTTCAGTGTAGTACAAAATTGGATGGAAATTGGGAAATATCACAGATATATCGTAAAATATCGCATGTATATCAAAATGAGCGATTTTGATTCACAAAATTGAACTATGTGATTTTTTTTTCTTACTTTGTATTATGTATTTTGTTTGATTGTGGAAGGAATATATTCTCCTCACATCAATCTTTCATTCACGGATATAGCTAATTTTGTGGCTTTTTGAAATTTCCATTCCTTTAACCAATTATTACTTCATTTACTTCTTTTTTTTTCCTAATTTTTTTTGCATGATATATTTCTCTCTATAAGAGGATAAATGCAAGTGAACATTTTCTATCATCCAATTTAAGGTTCAAGGTATGATATTCTCTCATATCAGTAACTCTCTCCCAACATTTTTGATTAAATTAATTTCAATTATTTACTTTATAGATTATGACTATTGTAATGTATGTAATTTATTTATTTTTTTTGGATATAGGGCATTGACATTGGAGAGGAAATACTTGCACCACTATATATATCACTCAATTGTCATTTTGAAGAACGTCTATGAATTGGTATGTAAATTTAATCTTTTTTTTTTTCATTTTAGTTGATAAAACTAGCATTTTATTGGTATATTGTAAATTGCTATGTTTAATTGTGCTAATTATGTATATGTTAGGTGAAGCATTTAGTTAACTTATAGAACTTTATTATGAAATCATAATTTTACAATTAATTATTTTATAGTGAAGCACTGGTATGTAAAATGTAATGTTGTAATTGTGTATTTACAATTAATTGTTATAATTAGTTTTAGTAAAATCTTAATAGTGCTAATTATGTATATGTTGGTATCTATACTATACTAAAAGCAAGCAAGTTGGAGAAAATTTCTAATTTGCCATTTTCCCTCCTAAAAATGTCACATCAATTTGATGATGTGTAAAATTATTTCTTTTTCTTTTAATTTTTCAGGATTTCATTTTCATTTTCTAAATTAATTTAATAATTTTAAATTACATGACTTTCTTGATAAGCTATAAAATATTATAATTAAAAAAAGAAAGATATATATTTTTTGATTAATAATAATACATTATAATGAAAGAGAGAGAAAAATTATCTTTTTTATGTATTTATATTACGCATACTATTAAAAATTTTGTTTAAATAATTATAAATTATAAAAGATCACTTAAGTTAAAAGTCTATAAAGTAAATAAAATTTATATAATATAATTTATTGTAGAAATTTTGTTTTTTCATATTAACATACTCACGTGTCTTCTTTTTAAAACGTCTTTTTTTATTTTAATATATATTTTGTGATAAAATATTTAATAGAATTTTTAAAATTCATGTACTTAAACATAAATGTTTAAGATAATATAAATATGTAAATTTGTATAATAGAAAATATTTTATGTCAGAAGTATATACTATGTAATGTGTAATGTAAGAAGAAAATATAAGCATTCGATGTTTTTTAATATTACAATATACATAAAAGAATATGAAAAATGTAATTATGTAAATTCATTTCTATACTACATCTAAAATGACAATAGTTGGTGATTATTACCAATTGTCATTCAATTGCAAAACTATTAGCCAATAGGAAAAAAGGGAAAAACAAACTAAAAAAATAGAAAAACTTTTGAGTATCTTATTGGACAAGTTCCTAAAAATTATTGGACAACTTGAGTAAAAATTTTTAATTTCATTTTGATTTCCTAAATTAATTTAATAATTTTGAATCAAGCTCCATATCAAGCCATTAGAATTAGACTTCATCTACAAACTATTGTCCTACCTCTATATAAGCAATATATGAATGGAGATGGAAGTCTCACTAAATGAGGATGAACTAGCTTATTGAAATGGAGGTTTAAAATATCAAAACAAATTGTAAAATAATGGAGCTTGACATATCAAAAGAAGGAGAAAATTAGTGATGAAAATAAGATGAAAATTGAGGTGAAAATCATTTTTGCATTTAAGCAATGTATGTATATACACCTATTCACTTAATAAGAATGAACTAGATGAAATCGAGGTTAGAAATATCAAAAGAAGAAAAATAGTTGGTGATGAAAATAAGAAGAAAAATTGAGATGGAAGTTATTGTATACAAACAATGTATATAATAACTCTTATTTAATTAGGATGAACTAGCATCAAATGAATGTTAGAATTATCAAAAAAAAAAAAAAAGTGATGGAAATAAGAAGAAAAATCAATATGAAAACCATTATACTATATAAGCAATTCATATATATCCACTCTCACTTAATGAGAATGAGCTAGCATGAAATGGAGGTTAAAAATATCAAAGAGAAAAAATCGAGATGGAAACTTTTTCAGATGAGTGACACTTGTGTGCCCCAGGGGCATGGTGCCCCCAAATTAATCATCATATGATGTTAAATATATACTCTATAGGTATCATATATATACTCTTCAGGTATCACATGAATACTCTTATATACATATAATACCTGTAAGGTATATTTATAATACCAACAAACATAACACCTATATAGTATACATATATCACCTGAAGAACATTTATACAACACCTAGATCTGTGCGCCTATGTACCCCAGGGGTATATAAGTTTTTGTCTTTTCAGATATAACGAGATATTACCAATACTAATTTGATTGTCATCTTGATTATCCAAATTCATTGATAAGTAATTGCATTATCCCAAAAAAAAAAAAAAAAACCATTTAGCATTATAATAGTATAAGTTATAAAAAAATATTAAAAAAAGATTTAACATTTTAGATACAGTATAAATTACACTATATCATCAACAATAAAAATTATTAGATTATATAACAAGCCGCGCATCGCGCGGGTGCACTACTAGTATTGTAAATTGCTATGTTTAATTGTTGGTATATTGTAAATTGTTATGTTTAATTGTTGGTATCTTGTAAATTTCTATGTTTAATTGTCTAATTATGTATATGTTAGGTGAAGCATTTATGTAACACCCCGTTTTCAGAAAAAAAACTGCATAGCATATTTTATTCCTAAATCATTTTTTTTAAATGATTTATTGTAAATAATCTCTATATATCAAGCTTTATGTTTTACCAAAAGAAATGAGCTAATGTTTCTTTAAGTATAAAAAGTCTTGCAGGATAGCTACCCGAAGAGACCGAGTTAATCGTGATGCACTCGACACACACTGGTAAGAAAAAAAAAAAAAGACAAGTTATATATATAACAAGATTAAATAATTAATATAGAAAATGTGACTAATGTATGCCCAATCATAGTTAAGTGAATCTTTAATTGATGAATTATGTGATATATAGTGTATGACATTTATGATGTGTTCTATTTAAATTTATCATCATTCATACTTGTGTGACTTACATAGTGTGCAAATTTTTGGACATAAAATGTATGTATGATTTCTATGATTACAATTATTAGATATGTCATATTAGATAAGAATTACACTCCAAGCCCATACCCCCATCAAATAACTACAAGTCTCAATGCTACACTAATTATCACCTCACAAATGGATAGATACTACAATGGATGATCTACATGTATAATACATGTATTATGTTATATATGTGTGTGTAAGGGGGATCCATCCCACTCTTGCATTCGATTATCCCCTCTCTCTCTCTAGCAAAATTTCTCTATATTCTCTCTACACCATTTTCCCTTCATCAAAGATATCTTCACCTCACCTCACAAAGTTGCTGCCCCTTTCAAGAATTAAGTGAAAAGCAAGATCTTCCAAAGAATAAGGAGATTTTCAAAGAACTCTTGTTTGTGCATCCAAGAGGTATACTTGGCTAATCCTTACCAATCTTCTTTTTAGGAGCATGACTAGGTCCTAAATATTGAAATGCATGTTGAGATAAGTGTTGCATGTATGATCTAAAGGTTTTTCTAGAAATGTGGTGGTGAAATGGTTGCATGTTTGTTATATGTGGTTAATCTACAAAATATGTGAACTTTGAGTGGTGATTGTGCAATTGCATGTTAAAATAGGCTTTGCATGCTTGATTATATTCAAATGAAGCTCGCAGCTTCCTTGGTTTGGTAGGGTACTATAGAAGATTCACCCAGAATTCTCACGTTTATCTAAACCTCTCACACGACTTAGAATCGTTCATAGAAGTTCACACGTCGAATATCTGACATTACCTATATGGAAAACGTGTGAAATATACACGGATCATGAGAATCTCAAATACATCTTCACACAAAAGAAGTTGACATGCGTCAAAGAAGATGAAGAACCAATAAAAGTACTACGTGTACCATCCGCTATCCCCAAGCGAGATAAACGTTGTGGAAAACGCAATCAACAGGACAATTCATTGTATATTCTACAAGATGAAGCTACCATTCGTTTACCCAGCGTGAACAACAATAAAGCCTGTCGCATCGACAACCAAACCGACTCTGATCAAGGAATACATGGCAAAGCTTAAAGGAAATGACAAATTCCTCAAGTTGATGCGAAATACATTTAAGATGAACGACTAGAGATTTTTCTTTTGTTAGTCTTGGATGAAGTTATGACGTTTAAAGGTAGTTTTGTGTGCCGAAGAGTGATAAGATACAAAGTGAGATATTGAATGGCGTATACCACGTTTTACACCATGCACCCCGTAAAGATGAAGATGTATAGAGGCCTTAGACAAAACTTTTGACAGAAAGGAATGAAGAAGTCAATAGAACAATTTGATTGGCAGATGTCTCGCCTATCGAAGAATCAAATCCAATCGTTAACGACTTGCTGGATTAGAGAATCAGTTGAAAGTGCCGGAATGGGAGTGGAAGTATATATCGATAGATTTTGTTATAGGGATATCGGAAATTTTCTCAACAACGTGAGGTGATGAGGTCATTATCGATACGTTGACCAAAGTTGCTCGTTTTATTTCGGTTAAGATAACGCATTCCATATATCGGCTGGCAAGATGGTACATTGATGGAAGGGTATGACAACTTGAAGTACCAGTTTCGTTTGTGTCCTACTAGGACCTCTTTTCACCACAAATATTTTTGGAAGATGCAATAGCTGGACACAAAACTACACTAAAGCAATGCCTTTCACCCGCAGATGGACAACAAATAGGAGAGAACAAATAGAATTTTGGATGATCTACATAGGACGTGCGCGTTTATTCACAAGGAATTAAGGAAGAATATTTGTCGTTTTAGAATTTGCTAACAACAACGGTTATCGGTTTACCTTTTGAGTGATGTTGTATTATTCGCTATATGGAAGGAGATATCGAACATCAATTTATGAGGATGAACTTGAGTAAATAAGATGATTGGTCTCAAGTGTGGAATGATATGTGGAAGCAATCACTAAGATCTAGATACGACATGGGCTTTTCAAAATCGTGAAATTTTATGACAACTAACGAAGGAAAGATTACGAGATAAAGGAGAAAGTAATACCTAGATTTTGCGTTTATGAAAGGAATAGTTCGTTTTGGAAAATGAGAAAGTTAAAGCCAAGATATATAAGGCTATATCGCATATTGTTTTACCTTAACACTAGAGTTATTCGCGGTTTATAACGTCGCCACACTTGTTGATGCTTCAAGAATACATACCAAACCCTAGTCACCTCATTAGACTTGAAGAACCTGAAGTCGATATGGAAATCACCTATGAAGAACAACATGTAGGGCTTCTTAGAAGAAAGACCAAATTTTTTTTTAGGGAATAACAAATGCCGCTAGTCTTAGTGCAATGGGTAGTCATGGGAAAAGAGATACAAAATGAGAACGTGAAGAATAGATTTTAAGATCTAACCCTGAGCCTAATGCTTAGTAAACCCAAATTTCGAGGACGAAATTTTTAAAAGGAGGGGGGATTGTAACACCCCGTTTTCAGAAAAAAAAACTGCATAGCATATTTTATTCCTAAATCATTTTTTTTAACTGATTTATTGTAAATAATCTCTATATATCAAGCTTTATGTTTTACCAAAAGAAATGAGCTAATGTTTCTTTAAGTATAAAAAGTCTTGCAAGATAGCTACCCGAAGAGACCGAGTTAATCGTGATGCACTCGACACACACTGGTAAGAAAAAAAAAAAAAGACAAGTTATATATATAACAAGATTAAATAATTAATATAGAAAATGTGACTAATGTATGCCCAATCATAGTTAAGTGAATCTTTAATTGATGAATTATGTGATATATAGTGTATGACATTTATGATGTGTTCTATTTAAATTTATCATCATTCATACTTGTGTGACTTACATAGTGTGCAAATTTTTGGACATAAAATGTATGTATGATTTCTATGATTACAATTATTAGATATGTCATATTAGATAAGAATTACACTCCAAGCCCATACCCCCATCAAATCACTACAAGTCTCAATGCTACACTAATTATCACCTCACAAATGGATAGATACTACAATGGATGATCTACATGTATAATACATGTATTATGTTATATATGTGTGTGTAAGGGGGATCCATCCCACTCTTGCATTCGATTATCCCCTCTCTCTCTCTAGCAAAATTTCTCTATATTCTCTCTACACCATTTTCCCTTCATCAAAGATATCTTCACCTCACCTCACAAAGTTGCTGCCCCTTTCAAGAATTAAGTGAAAAGCAAGATCTTCCAAAGAATAAGGAGATTTTCAAAGAACTCTTGTTTGTGCATCCAAGAGGTATACTTGGCTAATCCTTACCAATCTTCTTTTTAGGAGCATGACTAGGTCCTAAATATTGAAATGCATGTTGAGATAAGTGTTGCATGTATGATCTAAAGGTTTTTCTAGAAATGTGGTGGTGAAATGGTTGCATGTTTGTTATATGTGGTTAATCTACAAAATATGTGAACTTTGAGTGGTGATTGTGCAATTGCATGTTAAAATAGGCTTTGCATGCTTGATTATATTGTTAAAACTCTTTGCATGTGTGATTAAATAAGTGATGATGATATTCTTGAGGTTAATTAAGTTTGTTAGAGTTAGATTTATCATTTAGTTAAGAGAATAAGGGAATAGATCATCCTATGGAAAAGTTGAGTAAATTGCAGTCCCCTCTAACGATTTTTATAAAATCCTATGCTATGAATTTTCGAAACCTGTTTTAGTATGTTGTTATACATGATGTTTTGAGTGCATGGTAAAAATTTAGTAGCATTTGGAGAATTATACAAATTTTAATGATTTTTCGAAGTGGTCCATGTTTGAGTTACATCATACAGTTTCAGATCCTAGAAATTTATTTTTTTAAAATCGGTCAAGTGAAATATTTTAAAAATGTTTTAGGTTGTTATTCTACATGAAGTCTTGAGTGTATGGTTAAAGTTTGGTAATTTTTGGAGAAGTTTACGAATTATAATGAATTTTCAAAGATTGTCCAATTTCAAACCCGAAATGTGCAGTTTCAGACCATAGAAAAATATTTTTATAAAATAGGTCAATGTATATTTTTCAAAACTGATTCAGTATGTTATACTAAATAATATTTTGAGTTTATGATAAAAATTTTGTAATTTTTAGATTAGTATATGAATTATAATGAATTTTCAAACATAGTCTAGTTTCAAGATGAAATTCTACAGTTTTTGACTTTAGAAGGATAATCTTAGAAATTTGATGAGTTATAATTATTTCCTAACTGTTTTAATATGTTTTAATACATGATGTTGTAAGTTTAAATTATTAATTTCAAAAGATTTTAATTACTATGTGATTTATGGTGAATTTTATAAATCAGACTGTATTAGAGTACCTTCCAAACATATGTTTGGGTACAATAGGTTAATTATTAAAGCTTGTGTGTTTGGAACTTATATCTATTGTTATAGAATGACTAACTAAGAGGTATTATGTGAATGATATTAATTATTTTCATGAATTTTAGATGTTTTGTTATAAATATGAAAATCGTTATATGTTAACGAGTGTATTTCTATCTATAAGTTACTAGCTTTTGAATCTATTTTTATCTATGATTAAAAGTGAGATTCAACCATCTCTTGAAACTGATTTTGAGAAATAAAATGTGAGCTTATGTGTAAGGTGATGAACCGTTAGGTTTCAAAGTAATGTAATAGAGTTTTAAGAGTTCATAAGGTCTAAATAGTTTTCTTTCACATGATTAATTGATGCATGTTCTAAAGAATGTTATAAAGTCTATAAGATTATTTTGTTATGTCTTGTCATGATATACATATGTGGCATGAATGATATGTATGTTAGGTTATATAGCTGCCCAAGACATGACTCCATGATATTATGTTTATTAAGATACACTAATGAACCTTGAATAATATGTTAACTAAGTACACATGAAGATGAATATGTATGTGTTTGTATGATATGATGGAGATGTAATTAATCAAAGACTAAATGTTAATGAATGTGCCGAGTGCAGTACGAGACGACCAGATACTTCAGTAGCTATCCCCGCTTCAAGTGGAATCTTCAAAAGTGGGTAACTTCTACTCTCTACTACGTGTTGATAATTAAATTAGTAAGATATGTATGAAAATCTACGGAGGGAAGCACCGTAGCTATAACCGGGAGGGCTTCACGCCGGGCGACGACCATAAGGGCCAAGTGACTGGTCTATGAAAGCAAGGTCTTGTGGGTTAGCGTGCCCACATTCCTTAATGTTATGTGACCATAAGGGCGAGAGTGCCTGGTCTAATGTTATGAGGGTCCAAAACGGGTGAGCGTGCCTGTTGGACATGTAGTACGTGCTTAATAATTTAATTGCTTCTATGTATGAGAGAGTATTGTTATCCCACTGGGCTTCCTCTCCGGAGGAATCTCATGATGTTACCTTTAAATCTTTTCAGGTTCAGCTTACAACGAAACGGATGTGTAGCCGGCTGTATGGACTCCTCCCGAGAAGTATATGTTTTGATTAATGTTAATATGTATGTTTCGATGGTGCTTAACACTCTCTGAAACCTTCCATGTTGGTTTAACTGTTTACGTAAGATTTTCATATGTTTTAAAATACTTTAAGGTTTTGACTTACAAATGTGGGTAAGACACGAGTCGGATGTTTACATCTTCATCCTTTATTTTTTAAAAAGAAAAAAAAAGGGCTCGTGTTTTAATAATTAAGTCTTCCGCTGAGTTTCTTTACGAAAATAATTTTTAATCTTTTTAATTTTTCCTTATACGAATATTTTATTTTGAGCATGTAACGTCACGGTAGTGCCCCAATCCCTCAAAACTGGGTCGGGGTGTTACAATTTAGTTAACTTATAGAACTTTATTTTAAAATCATAACTTATAGATACACTAGTCATACCCAGAGATCATATACATGATACCTATAAGCTAATCTACTGTCACCTGAAAGACATATACATAACACCTAAAATGTACACTAGTGATACCAGAAGACCATATGTATCATACCCATGAGATACATCAGTAATACCTGAAGATGACATATATCACACCAAAAAACATATGTATGGTGTCTACAAAAAACATAAAACAAAAAACATATGAAATTTACCAACAATTCAGCAACTTTGAAAAAATCTTCATCTTCATTATCGTATACTCTGTTGTCAGGGTACTAAAACTTCTTATCCACCATGTTAAACACAACAGTAGCATAGTGATTCTAAAAAACAAATGGAATGAATATCTGCAATTCCCATAAACAGAAAATAAACATCAAAACATAAAATTAACAACAATAACATTAATCATAAGAATAATTATAACACTCCAAAACAAATTACCATTTCAACAGAATGAAGACCATTGCTTTTATTAGATGCTAGCCATGTTTTCCAACTGGCTAACATCCCTCTTGCATTGTCTTCAACTTCACCCATCTCATTCATCATTTTATCCAAACAATTCTAAAACAAAGAAAAATTACAATTACATAAACAAATAAAACAAATAAATATAAATGCACATAAAAGGTATATATCACTTACACTGTGTTCCAAGTTGAACACAAATCGACTCCTATTCACCTCAAAATCTTCATTAGCATTCACCATGAGAGACCATGATGAGATTACGGTATTGTATATTTGAGTTTTCGGAAGTAACGAAACCATATCTTCTCTTGGTACAGTATAGAAATACCCTTTCTTAAACAATATCTCATCCCTGAAAACAAAAAAAAAAGTTATAAAAAGTGATATAAACATACATATAATACCTCAATGTTATATATATGACACCTTCAATATAATATAACTGAGATTCTTTAAATATGTATTAACCTCACTACCTAATATAATAAATAAAGTAAAAATTACTAAAATACAAAAAAAGTTAAACTTACGAGCCCAAGCCAATAACAGCATCTTCATAAAAACAATAGTCGACAACCTCTTTATGTTGTTGATCCAATACATTTATAAACTTCTTTGAAAAAATCACAAAATTAGACAAATAGCACACTTCATCTTTGATTGTCCAAAAACCAGAAGAAACATCCTCTTCAACAATCTTACACTTTGAACCAACAGACATCATTGCATCACTCAACTCTTTTTCTGAAGGAATATCATTGTCAGATAACTCATCAGCAACATCATCCTTATCTGCACCAAGCTTCACTTCAGGTGTGAGAATTTCTTCATGCACAGAACACTCTGGAGATAAAAGTTCAAATGATGGCATTTCTGATGCCAACTTCTTCATTCGCATGAAATTTGCAACCACTTCATCAATATATTTGTGCAGTTTCTCATCAGAAAATAATTTTTGGGAATCACTCATATCAGGTGTTGAGCTATTAACTTGTTTCTCGTCAATTTTTTTTCTTCATGTTTAACAACTTTTGCATATGGTAATTTGATACGATTGAAATGTCTCTTTGGTATGAAAGAAATGCTTCATGGATCTCCTATCAACACAACAAAAACAGATACATATTTGTCAGTTATATAAAATATAATATCTGCAATGTATGAATTAGATATAACACCTATAATGTAAACTAATAATACCTGAAGAGCTCTTATATGATATCAGTAAAGTACATTAGTGGTATATATGACACCCAATGATCATATATATGACATCTGTAAGGTATATATATAACACATCAAAGCATAAACAGATAAACAATAAAAATAAAAACACTTAAATCTTTTGCAAAAAAAAAAAAAAAATCTATGAGATACCACACCTTAAAGACAAATATATAACACCTGTAATGTGAACTAATAATACTTGAAGATCTCGTATATGATACGAGTAAGGTACATTAGTGATATATATAACACCCAATGATCATATATATGACACCTATAAGGTATATATATAACACTTCAAAGCATAAACACATAACAAATAAAAAAAGAATACTTACATCTTTGCAATACTCTTTATTATTTCATTAATAATGAAAAATAAATAAAACATGTATCACTTCAATATATATGAATAATGACACACTAAAAAAATAAACAAATGTATAAGATACACTACTCACACCTTAAAGACAAACATAAAACACCTGTAATATAAACTAATAATACCTGAAAATCTCAGATATGATACCAGTAAGGCACACTAGTGATATATATGACACCCAATGATCATATATATGACACCTATAAGATATATATATATATATATATATATAACACTTCAAAGCATAAACAAAAAAAAAAAAACACAATAAAAAAAAAACACTTACATCTTTTGCAATAGTCTTTATTGTTTCATCATCAAGTTCCCCATGCGGCATGTCAAACTTTATACATTTGCGTACAGACTTCTTCTCAAACACAGTATGACCTCTATCACCAACTTCACCTTGATCAGCAAAATCACCAGCCAAATTAACTCCAGCCACCTTACCTTTGCATGAAACTGGATACATATTCAGAATCAACTCTCCCTCGCCATACTTTCCAGCCTCAACTTCCTGCTTACATCTCTTCGACATCTTCTCATTAGTCCAATTCTGAATGAGAGGTAAAGATCTAGGCTCTGCAACACCCTTCCACTTCAACCTCTGGAAATACAACAATTGCAGTAGAACTACACATCCACTAATATACCTCATACTTCCTTGTTTGTACAATTTCACCGATTCACACAGCCTATCCAACACATAAGAACACCAATCCAATTTCGAAATACCATTCACATCCTCCAGAGACTTAAAAACAACAGTACTCAAAAGTCTATTACATGATGGTGTTAAAAATGAACACATGGCATACAAAACAAAAAACCTTTTAAAATCATCTCCACCGTCTCCCAATCGAGTGATAACATCAGAAAGTGATCTTAAACCTGACCTAGGAGTAATACCATACACTTCATTGTACGTAGAAAAAAGAGGAGAACTCTCATCACCCCTACCATACACCGACACATTACGACCCTCATTTCGAGGAAGCATAAACACATCATACACATCGTCAGGTGTCACAGAGAAATGGCAAAAAGAATCAATACTTAACATCCTACTAGACGGATTAAAGTTCTTTACCAACCACCTCATCATTTTCAAATCACACTTTGTAAAATTCAAAAATAATAAACCACCAAACCCAATAGATCTAACATCTTCCCTCTGTCGAGCAGTTAAAGACTGAATAACCTCATATAAACCTTTCGGCCTACATTGTGTAGTCACACTGCAAAAATAACAAAAAACAAATACATATGAAAAAATATATACACAATATACCATATAAATCACAGAATAAAAATACTAATAAAAATAACTTACTTTGAAGAAATCACGTCACCCTGAATGAAATCAACAATTTCCTTTCCCACAGTTTTCATTTTAGTTTTCGAAGGACTACAAAAACACAATATAATTGAATTAAATAGATCATAGATAATGAATATTACATATTAAATATGATACAATTCAGAAAATATAAATAGATCACCTTCAACAGATTAATTTAATATATATAAGAAAACACCTTAACTGTGTATATGTATCGCCTCAAGAAAACACTTATAACACCAAAACAACAAAAAATCACTTATTGTAAATACCTTGCAAAATGAACTGAAGAAGCCTTCCTTAATTTCTCCCCAACTGCAGATTTTTTCTTTTCTCTTTAAAAACAAGAACAATATCAAAAATCATGTAAGAATAAACTGATATAGAATAGACTTATACAGAAGGTAATACATAAATAGTTCTCTTCTAATTTACAAAAAAATAAACTTACTTTGAAGGAGTCTCATCAACAACATTCTTCTTCACAGAATTAGATTTAGTTCTTGGAGAACTACAAAAGATTTTTTTAAAGTAAATACATCATTAAATTAAATAGAAAACTAATGTATACTAAATAACATGTAAGATACATATAACACCTTAAATATTTATATATAACACCTAAATATTATACATATAACACCTAAACAACAAAATCATCTTGTAACCCCACAAAACATCAAAACTAAACAAAATAAATACCTTCTAACAGCAATTACAGAAGACTTCCTTGATTTCTTCCCACCTTCGATCAATTGTTTTTTACTTCAGCAAAAAACAAAATAATATTAATAAACACCTATAACTTCAAGAATTAAAGATACATCTATAACACCTTAACTATTCATAAATAACACCTGAAGTATACTAATATGATACCTCATAAAAACAAAACAAAATATACAAATACAAATGTAACACCTTACATTAAAACCTATAACACCATAATAGTCTTCATGTAACACCTTAAACTCATGTAAATATACAACTACTACAATTCGTCATACAAAACATAAACAGATTTTACCCGCCATCACCCTGCTCCTTCTTCCGACGAACATCATCTTTCTGCACTGTCTTCTTCCTTTCAAGATCTTTTTCCAGATTACCCAAGATCTCCTCCTTAGACCTCTTCTTAGACATCGAAGAATCCAACAAAATAGACTTCCTCTTCATTATCCTAACAAATTCACATCAACAAAAAACAGAAAACATTCAAACATCAGGAACAAAAACAAGCAGAAATCGGGAACACAAAACTGAAAAAATCAAAACCCTAGAAGTATGTTAAACCCCAAACAACATTAAACACAAACATCAAGAACAAAAATAAACACCAAAACACACGATTACAGAAGAAGAACAAAAAAAGAAACAAAAAAAAAACAAAAAACAGAGTACAAACACATACATGCACAAACACGAAAAAAACAAAAAATCTTCAAAAAAACAAACAATATATGTGCAATGTGGACCAATCACAAACCACTAACAACATACAAAACACAAAAAATCGAAAAACGAACCGATTACACAAAGAAGAACAAAAAACAAAAAAAAAAAATTACAGAACCACCGAAAATCTTCAAATACATGCACAAAGTTGAGAACTACCGCGAATCTTCAAATATACAAGCAATATAAACGCAATGTCACCACGAACAAACTGCAGATCGAAGAAGAACAGAAGAGAATGAAAAAAAAAAAACTGCTGCAAAACCACCCCGCGCAAGAGAAGAAGAAAGAAAAAGGTGAAAAAAATTCAAAAAACCTTATTTATATTAACCATCCGGGTCGGGTATGGGCGGGCGGGTCGGGTTGGGGGCACGGATCTTAGATCCGTGCCCCGGGGTATATAAGTTTTGTTGTTTATGCTTTGCGATTTTTTTGCAATTTGTTTACCAATTTCTAATTTTTTTTATTTGGTTGCACATGTCCATTAATTAAACATTGTAATTGGTTTCAATTTGTTATCTTGGTGAAATCATGGCTACAAAATGAATAGAGATTTTGAATAAAATTGCAACTTTTCATGACGCCAAGGGAAAAGAGCAAAAATGAAAAAGAAAAGCAAAATAAACATATATAGTTTACTTATATAAACAATCACAGAGCTTACATGAGAACTTGCAACATCGTTTCATAATCTTTTTCTATGAAATTGATCTATTTCACCCACTATCCATCTCAACCCAAGTCATAACCTAACCCAACCCAAACCATAATCAAGTCCAAAACAAATTGAAACCCACAACCCAAGAACCAACATACATCTCAACTCAGAATAAACCCAAGATTTCGTCACACAATCTGAAACCCGATACACCATCCACTCTTCTCACCTATATTGTCGAATCATTGTACTATGAGTTGAAGTTTGATGCACCTTGCGATAGGTATACTTTGGCTTGTCGTCATTCATTATAGTATGAAGCGTACTAAATCGTAGAACAAAACTTCCTTTCTGTCTGCTCCTTATATTTTTGAAGTGGTATGATGATGTGAAAACCTCTGCCAACTGATTCCTGATCTTCCATCATCTAGAGGGCGTTTGGCTAAGCTTACAAGCTCTTTAAAAGATCAGCTTATAAGATGTTAAGACCTTATATACTCTTCAAAAGTGTTTGGCTTGTGTGTATAGAGATTTTTGGAATAAATTTCAAGAAATGTGTCCGTAGCATATATGTTAATATAATGTTAATTTCTTCACTATTATTTATAGACTTCTACTTGTACGTGGATCAGGAGTATCACTAGGGTTATTTCATCTCCATATCTATCTATCTGGATATAATAATATCATTTCATTTTTTGTTTCCATAAATCATTTAATTTAAAGATTAATTAATTATAATTATCAATAATATTAGGGTTACAGAACATATATATTCGATGAAGTCCCGATATGTTCAGCTCGGCCCATACAATTGGGCCTAGAAATAGTGTTGTAAATTATGGTGGGCCGGCCTGATCAATTATTCGACCCAAAATTTATAGCCCAAATAAATTTATTCATTTATTTTTTAGTTTTAATTATGCATATAGGGGTCAATGGATTCCATACACGTCTCATGAATAAATACAGATCATTTATCTCCATATATTCAGTTATATCTAATAATCAAGAATTTTGTTTTTGAATAATTTGATAGTATTTACATGTTATTAACATAGGAGTTGAAATCTTACAAATTGGAATCTTTAAGTACTGATGGTCAAATCGAGCATGATATTGTTTTTGATCGAAAGTGGAGCTCGTGATGGATAATGGAATGTAATAATCATTTACCTTCTACTCTCATGACAAAGTTGTAGATTTTCCTTCATGTTGTATTTTAGTAGTATAAATTTCTATCAAATGTGTATGCACATATCGTAATAATTAGCTTTTAATGATTTAATTTTAAAAAGAAAAAAAAATCAAATTAACATTGTACTAAATAATATATAACATTGTTGACCAATAGTAAGAAGAGGAATAAAAAGCTTCAAACTCATGCAACAAAAAAACTAAATCCTAAAATGGTTAGGATAAAATGGAGAAACCCTGGCTAGAACCAATATTCAGGATTCTCTATTTCATAACCGTGTTTCATCTGTTGTTCCAATATAACCATCAAAAGTAGTCAAGTATAAACAAGATGAAAACAACGGAACACAAGATGAAACATCAACTTAAAACAGAGGACCCAGTTCCAGGCCGCTAGGTCAATGAAGAAAATGAAAACTAGTCCTAACTCCTAACTAAACCTAATTAGGGTATGAAGTGAAGGTGACAAGTCTAGTAAAAGAGAGAGTGTTTGATCAAAGCCCTCCCAATCCGAAACGAAAGAAAAGCACGAAAAGATGCATTCATGACTTGCTCCAGGCTGAGCAACCTGTTGTCCCACCAACTCCGGCAAACCCAATCCGCCGCCTCCTCCGTGTCTATATCCAAATCCAATACGCAACTCGCCAGTGTTTCCAAACCCTTACTCCGATAGCTATCCATGCCGGTCACATTCGCCGCCAGCTCTCCCAGCTCCTCCGTCCACGCCTCTCCTCCGATCCCATACTCCTTCTGCAACCTATCCACTTCATCCTTCACGCCCACTCCCACGAACGTGTTGTACTCGTCGGACAGGAAATGCGATAGAGACGAGGGAATGTGCGAAGAGTGGAGGATCTGGTAGACGAGGCAGGTGTCTCCGACGCAGAGATGGATCACTGCGATGGGGGTGCCTTCCCTGTGGCCGACCTCTGTGCAGTAGCCGACAACGAGGCGGTCGGAGGGGTTCTGG